>BLKR01016997.1:0-17085 GCA_011170035.1 Teleogryllus occipitalis
AGCCAGTCCACACAATTAAAATTTTAAAAAATAGTACTACGAGAAAGTCTGTACCATTCTGTAGCACCACTCGTTACTTTCTCGTTACATACGTATATACGGTGTGATATACGTAGTATATAAAAAGTTATGCAATGCGAAAAACCAATTTCGATATTGTATCACAATCATATTGAACCCATTAATGCTTTTTCACTTATTTCACTTTGCAATAGATAAAATAAAGCTGTCGGCAACAACTGACTGAAAATGAGAGATTTTTTTAATGAAATGAAATTGTCTTAAATTCCCAATCCCGTAATTTACAGCTCTCACATTCTCCAAATCACAGTGAGGAGCAACATTTACTCTTAATTTGATTGTGGGTGCTGCTTCAAGGTGTCTGTTGTTTGAGGTTAAGTTTCTGCAACACAAACAATTCTGTATAACCTTCTGCCACTGAAGTTTTCCACATTTTTGACATGACATGGTAATGCCGTAACATATTTTTGTAGATTCCTTTTATTTTCATTTGATGATTAAAAAAGACAGGGTTGTACAAGGTCTCTGTAATATAGAAAGAAAAAGTAATTATGATTCCAACAGACATGTTCATTGTGGTCTCATTCTTACGGCATGGAATAAGAAGTCAAGAATATTGTGACATTAATAGCCCACCCCTCAGAATTTTCGCTACGTTGGTTATGACGCTGCTCTCAGGAAGTTTTATTTCTTTTCGAGAACTTTTTCAGTTCTTGCACTTATACACTTTCAGAAGAATTTTACCCACTCGTTTAGCCCAGATTTTCTGCGTAACTGGAGAGATATTTCTCGTATTACAAGACACTGATGATAATATCACAATATACAGTATAAGTTTCCCTCGAAAAAAAAATCGCGCACTGGAAACGCAATGTAATACCTTTTGAATAAGAAATGCGGGATCGAGCTCGCTCGCGTAGGCTCTCAGCGCAGCGTTTTGCCGCTTTAGACGGCTGGAGTGGCACACATTCATTTTGACAGCAGGCATGCTAATCTCCAGCAAAGAAAAAGTCCCTAACTGATATACTTCCATTACATGGGGGATTTAAGTTGGAGTTGACCACTACCGCCTTCAACTTAAATTCTAATTAAAAGTCTCTAAGCCAAAGTAGGTGCCAAAGCGGGTGGTTTACGGGAGGTTGGTATTGCGGGTCACATCTTACGTGAAACACATCTTACGGAAAATGTTTTTTTTTAAACGTCCATCCGCCCGCCCGTCCGTCTGTTTGTCCGTCTGTGAGTGAATACTACTAGCGCTTAATCCAACCGTACGATCATTTCCAAATTGAAGAAACCTCTGTCCATCTGGCTCTAGTTTACGCTTAGAAATCTTGAAAAACATTCTTTAAAACTTGGGGGTACTTTACATGAAGCCCCTCAGACATTTTCAAAATTTTCCAAGAAACGTCTCCAAATGTTTTCTTTAAATTTCTTGAAAGAATAAAGTAAAACACACTTACAAATGTGGCATAGGTCGGATTTTCACGATTAACTCTGAATTTTGGAAATTTGCAGAAGTTTTAATTTTTTCGTCTTCCTATAACTATAAAGTTGAAGACAGAGGTTTTTCCTTGAAATGACATTTGTGGTCCATAATTATTGCTTTTATTAAGGTCATGTAGATTTTTTGAAAATTTTAATATTTTTCATGCAATATTGCGTGCAATATTTGAAATTTTAAAAAGGAACAAAAACAAAAGTTTCTCAATATCGGCTAAAAACATATTTTTAATTTTTTTTGTAGGGATAGTGATTAATGCACTCTATAAGATAACATGAATGCTATATTGCTCTATCCTTTTATTTTTTTTAAAAATATCCAACTCTAATTGTTTTGAAATATCTCTCACGTCGTGAATATGCACATTTCCATCGATTTGTATACATTATTGTGTTTATGAGTGAAAGTGCTTGTAATGAACATTTTCGAAAACTCAATAGATTCCTGTGAAAAAGAGCTCCAATTTCGCATATACAGTAACGCTTAACGCCATTTTCTTAAAGAGAGCCCCAAATTTTTCATTGAAAAGTTTTATTTAGGACGATGTTTTACTCTTATTTAATATTCTTGAAATAATATTTCGGTTCTCCTATTAAGAAACTGAAAAGTTGAAAAAATGTCAAAAATGTACTTTGGGTAACGACAGATGGCAGCTGGCCAGAGAATGGAGGAAGAAGAGTCCACTTCAAAGAAATTAGAGACATTTTTTACGTGAAAGTGTGTGCCATTCTGTTCCACCACTAGTTCTTTATTACGAACACACTAGCTCTCTTATTGGCTCAAGTTTTGCAGAGCGCTTTGTCTGATCGACGTCAGCCACAAACGTAGGTACAGTTAAGAGTGTGAAGTCGATGTTGAGATCCGCGTTATGCAGAACGTACACAAAGACTTAATAAACAGACGGACCCAGAAATGGGGTTTTAATTTTTGATGTCCTTTGGGGGCGAAAATATAAAATGAACTCTTACACCGATTTAATGCATAACAATCGTATCCACAATAGATGTAGATGGATTCAAGAGGTTCCGCTGATTGTTTCCACAGTTGTATCTACACGCCTTTACGAAATATTTGTTCCTTTTTCAAAATTATTTTACATTAACGTCCTTGCAAAAGTAGAAAAACGCAAATATTAAATATATTTTAGATTATCTTTCTGTACAGATCTTTATTATTGATACAAACACCACGAATATCTTAAGAGATCCAACGATTTCTTGTAACAATCACATCAGTAGATGGCTTCTAATCGAAGAATTAGAATTTACTGGCCACAGTTTCCGCGAATTTTTGCCAAGTTTCAGTAACTCTCCGGCCGGGACGCGTACAGAATTATATGCGCAGTAGGAAGAACAAACCGGACTCGCTTCGCGTGACAGCCACGCGTTATGAATGCGTGAATAGCCCATTGGCGCCTCCGAAGAAAAAGAAAGTGCAGCCCCACTAGCAGCTGGAGATGGCGGGGCCGCGGCGAAGGATCCCATACGCGCAGTGATGCATCACGTTTCGATCACGCGCTTTCATCTCGTCCCGTGGGGCGGGGCACGCACTGACCAGGCCTCCCCAGCTCCGACACTGGCGCGCACGCTCTGCTCCGGCAGGATTTTTTAAGGGATGCTCTGAACTCTTAAAATTATTGGGAAAAGGTAGCTCTTTAAAGAGCAGAGTCATTTCATGCAAAAAGTAGGTCTCATGGCCGCGATAGCTTTAAATTCAAAGAGACTGATGATGCCATTTTACATGCCCCCAAGTATGAATCAGTCAGAAATTTGAAGTTATACATGCCATAAAAACTAAACAATAAACGTTTGAAATACTCTCTTTTCAGAGCGCACGCCAATGTTTATCATCAGTTTGTTACAAACAAATATTTTTTTAAACTTTAAGTATTTCTTTAAAAGAAAAATTTGCGTACATAAAATTAATTTTATGTTTTTAGAATTGTCATCGCAAAAAATATTACATAAATTTAAAAATGTAATATCAACAAAGCCAACCTTTTGATGTGAACATTTCTGTTCTCTAATTGCTTTATATATTCTTACAATTCAGAAAGTTCGAAAGGGGGCTTAAAAAACATGTGAGTTATAAATAGAAACAATTTGCCGGAGTGAATGAGCACTGAAGGCAGAGTAACGCATTTAGCAAGTCACACAGCTCTGTCCAATCACGCCTCTCCACGGCGAATTAGCGGATCCCAAAATTTTATTGTGCTGGCCAGCTAAAACGCCGAACTAACGGGACAACTTTTGAAAAATGTCACTGTCGGATGAGAACATACATTTATACTCGATTTAGGGTAGTTTCGTTTCGTTTTATGTTGGCAAAAGTTGTTGCCAACCGTCACACAAATACCCTGTTAATATTACTATCAAGCGGTAGGGACATTTTGTAAAATTTAAGTTTGCAATGAAACAATGACTACTTCCGTAGATTTCGCCAACATTCAAAGCCATACAAGTGAAGTTGTGTTAGTTTACGAGTGTTGCTAAAGATTTGCATTTTGCGTTTTGGTGCTCTTCGTTCTTTGCGTTTTATCGTTCAATTTATTTATTTAGTAGTACTAGGCGTTTTTGAGTTTTATTTATTATTTTCCAATTGTTTTCTTTAGTAATAAAAATAAAGTTAATTGAAATAGTTATTTTAGTTCATTATTTGTTGTTGTTAAGTGTCCCTTTAGTATTTCTTGTTTTAGATTAATTATATTTATTATTATTATTTTTTCTGAATTCATTTTAATTATAACTGGAAAATAATGGATAGCCCAACAACATCCGAGTCTATACTTAATTTTGAACCTTTGAAGATAACACGTATTCAAAGTTCTCTTCAAAAGGGAATTATCAATTTATTTTGTGGACTGTGGAAGGAAGCAGTGGAAGAAAAGGTCCATGTTACCCACTCTTGTTTAATAACGCGAGTGGCAAAATTATTACAGGTAAGATTGATTTTTCTTTTCTTTTCTACATCTTATCTTTTAAAACTTACAAGTGTAATTTTCTTAATTAAAATTGGGATGAGTATGGTTGTTAATTATCTTTACCATTACTCATGTATTAATCGTAATAAATCTAATTTTCTTTTTTCAAGATGTTGTGTGTTTACAGGTGGGTGTAAAGTCAGTTGATAGTATTATCAACAAATATAAAAAACAAGAAGCTCTGACCACACCCAAAAAGACCCGTAAAAGATCCGTCCAATCACAGATATTGACAATTTCACTAAGGATGCAATTGCCAATAAATTTTATTGTAGTTTGAATTCAGGTAATCAATTAGACTTTTTAATTAGTTTGTTAGTATACAGTTTTATTAATATAAACAATGATCATTTTGTGTTGTTTTATGTATTATTTAACAAGTACCAAGGATTATATTTTATGTAGGTTGTGGTATTTCTATAAGAAACCTGTACACAGAGATTGTGGGAGATGAAACGTTAAATTTTGAAGGCTCTCAGACCTCCCTAAAGCGAATAGTGAAGAACATGGGTTTTACTTAGGGAAAGGGAGACAAGTATGCCCATGTGAGAGAGAATGAAATTATAATTTTTAAAAGAGAGTGCTTCCTGAGGAATTACTATAGAAATACAAACTCCAACACACCAAAGGCAGTAATTAATTATTATTATTATTATTATTAATAGGGAGTGCATATCTATGATTTTGCATATTTTTGTCTATTGCTTCAGGGCATAGCTAAATGAAATTCCTTGACATGTGGTTAGAATTGGATGCTATGTCGATTAATATGTTAGTGCAATTTGGCAAATTTTTCCTGTTGGTGCATATTCATATAATAATAAGAGAATATTTTTATGCTCCTATATTTATTTTGTTTAAAGAGAGACTTATCTCTAAACCATTCCTTGTTGTCATAGAATCTATTTATTTGGGAGCAGTCATTGATTAGAAAAAGCTTGTCACACTTTGTGTTTTTTCTTTTCTATAGACAATAAAATACTTGTGCAAATGTAGGATATTTCTTGATATATTTTTTATACCAAGCAGAAAAAATGAAACAAGACAAACAATGTCCTTAATGAAGGTGCATAATTACTTCAATTATTTCTCCTGAGAAGTGAGCTAGGTTATATTATGTTTGCACAAAAATACATCTTTTCATTCCAAGTATCACATGAAATGAAATATTGTTATTTTTAATTGCATATTTCAGAATTTTTAGGTCATAGATGCATATTTCAAGATTTTTAGGACATAAAAATCATCTCTCTAATTATTATAATTCTTAGTTTTCACAGATGTACTTGTCTTGTATATCTAAATGTATTTGTAAATAGTCTTGTCAACATTGTTTCAGTTTTTGTAGCTTGTTTGTAACCTTATTTGATTAGTAGCATTTGTGACATTACTTGTAATACTGGTTTTGGGCAAGTAGCACCGCATCTCTCTCTAAATTCCACATGCATTTTGAATTTCCTTGGCACAATACTCTAATTTTAATGTTGAAAATAACCGTTGTCTTACCTTGAATTTTTTTCACAGCAAGAAAGTGTATTTAACTGGCAATAAATAAACAATATATTAATCTTGTACTGCTTGGCTGCCTATTGGGAATTATTTGGCATGAATTTGTAATGGAAACTGAAGTATAATATACTTTTGATTTGAATTATTTAACAAGCAATGAGAGGGTTTACTGTGTAATAACTGCATGTTCAGGGAGAAGCTTATAGTAATGTAGTCACAATAAGAGAGTAGATTCAATATTATTGTGCAACTATATATTTAATGTGCCATTTATATTGATTGTGTACATTCCTGTTTAAATAAACATCTTTAAAAAAAATCAAAAAGTCGTATTTATTACCATTTATCCCAATCTTATGAATCACACCCTATTGAAATGGTGAAAAAATGGGTAAAGAGAGAGACTGTTTCTGGTAACAATGGATAAGTTATTGAAGACTTACTTATACTAATGATGATTTTCATTATTTTTTTGAACTTATTTTTAAAAGCTAATGAATAATTGAACAAATAAATCAAATGGATGCATTTGCATTGATATTGACATAACTGGACTGTTAGGAACAATTCATTAGATCACTTAAAAACTACCATGTATATCACGTTAATTAACTTCAATAATTGTGGTATTTATTTGCGTTCAATAAAACTCATTACTACCAGTTCAAAACGTGAAGGAACTGTTGACACACATCTCAAAAGCATTAATAACATAGAAGTATGACCGCAGATAACTTTTGAGGTTGTATTTTTCATTTGCACTTGACACTTTTTAACACTTCTTAAGCTTGCAATAGTTGATAATTCTTACTTAACTTAATAATTATTCACAGAGTTAATATTCGTTTATAGATGAACATCTCTTTTTAATTCTACCGAAAAACGAATCATGTATTATTGAACAGTGGACAAGACTCGAGACCGCGCGAGGATTGTGAATGACAACAAACAAAACAAAAGCGAGAGACTTGATCAGAGTTATAGTTTCATAAGTTGGCTATTCCGACAGGAAATCTTTCAAGCTGCCATATTGCGAATTTAGTGCGGCCTAATACACGGCCTGGAGTATAGTTGATCGCCTAGGTGTTTTGGTTCTTGAAGTCCGGTCCTTTAGAGCCGGGTAACAGACGCCGTGTAAGCCCAGAGGAGGAATACAAGGAAACCGACAAAACTGTCACGTTCCCGAACGTGTGAGGGGCCTCACGGGGAGCTGTTGCGCGAGGCAGCTGCGCATTATGATGCATGAGCGCCGTCGCAGCCCGCTGCCCAGCCGGCACCGCGCTCGCCATCTCGCATGGAAATCCGCGCGGCTGACATCACTGCGTGGCTCCCTCCCCTCCCCTCCTGCCGCGGCGCGCCGCCCAGCTGCTTCCTTGCAGCTACGCACTGCGGAAGGCAGACAGAGGTAGTACAGAGGGAGGGAACAAGTCGAACTATGAAAATGATTCTTTAAAGATTAATTTTGAACTAGATGTGCTAAAACAGCACGTACTTTCTCGTCAGTATTTTCACGCAAAATTACGCAAACACGGCTAAAATTTTTGAAAAATTGTACATGGCTGCGGAAGACATACAGAGGCAGTACAGAGGACGGGGACATGTCCAACTATGAAAATGTTTTTTTTAAGGTTAATTTTTAAAATAGAGATTCTAGAACAGCACGTTCTTTCTCGTCTGTATTTTCACGCAAGATTACGCGAAAACTACTCAAATTTTTGAAAAATTGTACATGGCTGCGGAAGACATACTGAGGCAGTACAGAGGGCGGGGACGTCCCACAATGAAAATGTTTTTTTAGGTTAATTTTTTAAAATAGAGATTCTAAAACAGCACGTTCTTTCTCGTCTCTATTTTCACGCAAAATTACGTGAAAACGGCTCAAACGGGGGGTACTTTACACGAAGCTCCTGGGACATTTTTCAAATTTTCAAAAAATGGCTCCATCGTTTTTTAAATACATTTTGTTGTTGGATAGTGTGAAGGACGTTTAAGAGAATGATTCAGGTCTCATTTTCGTTGAAAACTCTGATTTTTCGAAAATTGAAAATATTCAAAAACATTTCGTCGTCTTCTTACAACTACAATTATGAAGATAGAGATTTTTCCCTTAATGAAATCCGTTCCTTAAAGATAGATTTTGAAATAAGGCCATAAACAATTTTTCGAAAACTTTAGTGTTTTTCGCGTAATTTTGCGTGAAAATACGGGTGAGATAGTACGTGCTGCTTTAGCACGACTAGTTTTAAATCTCGCCACATTTGCCTAGACGCAGGGTTCGCGAACACTGGTTACCTAGTTAGCTTGCGCCCGACCTTCATATGCTTTGCTATAAATTATAAGGGTGTTTGGAAACAAATTGGGATTCATTTGTGTGATTCGAATTGTAATTTTGTCTGTACGTCGAACTCTCGATGTGTAATTGTGAAGTCTCAGGCTACATTAAAAGAGTAAATCCTAAAAGTTGGCCTAAGTCTATAAAATGACGTTTCCAACTGAGATAGTATACTTTTTAATGACACATTATAAATATTTAAAAAATAAACAGTAAATACATTCGTATATATAAACTATTAATTTTAACTAATTAATTTTGTCAGTCGAAATTTTGTTTATAACGAAACTATTTCTCTCTAAAACCGTGTTCGTGATTTGACAAGCGCAATGAACTACAAAATAACCAGTACATCTGAAGAATTGGTTCTTATGTTGTATAAGAGTTTTTTAATCGGTTGTTATAAAAAAACTACTTTTTAAATGGCTGATTCAAAAAATCACGAAAGGGTTTCGACCCCGAGGGAATGCGCAATATTCTTCACAATCATATTTCTCACTAGATTAGGGAATATTCATTCCAGAATAGATGAAAGATTGCATATCTAGAAATTTTCCTTTTCATAAGGAAATGTCAGAAGATTTGTAGTGTAACATTAAAACCGAGTTAACCTTTGAACAATATATCATTGTACTAAATATACCTCTTTCTAAATAGAAAGACAATGCCATTGACACATCACGGAAATTTGAACAATTTTAAATATCTCATCTACATATTGCAGCAATCAAGTGAAAAACATTGACCATTTCATTGGTCAGAAATTTGTGGGGTAACAATGCCAACGTAAGTTCATTTTCCCAGTGAGGCAAACGTAATTTCCCATCATCACACGAGTAACTTCCGACGAAGTCTATATTTCTAGAAACAGTTCTGAATATTTTAGGATGTTCCTTTTTATTCTGTTCCTTAGAATTATAATCCCCTTTAATATTATGCACTAATGCAATTTTAATACCTTCAAGTTAATATTTTCTTTATTTTTTATAAAAAAGGAATATATCTTGTCTGCCAATATTTTTTAACGAGTTCTGACATTTCAGTCCCAATAAATTTTGTCTTCGGCCGTCTAAATAACAGACTCAAAGTTGCAGCTTTAGGATGAAGTGTCTACCTCTCCTCTTCATTTGTCCACAATTGTTTCTCAAAAATTTGTGAATACATTTAACAATATTGTGACGTCGCAGATATTAAATTTTTGCAAGCGCTCAAGGAAACTGCATGATTCATAGAAATACTGTATGGTTTTAGATTCATGATGGCATATCTGCATTATTTTCGGATCTTCAATCTGGCCTTTTAATATACTATTATTATTATTATTATTATTATTATTATTATTATTATTATTATTATTATTATTATTATTATTATTATTATTATTAGTTTGTTACTATTATTTTTTTTCTCACGAATCGGCCATCATTGAGCCACGCGATACGTGCATCCCACCGGGGCTCAAACTTGAATATCGGGGTAGGTGCACGTTATTTTTTGTCAGGAGGAATCTTGCAATTTTTAATACAGATTCCATTGTTACACCCCAGGGTTGTTAGCGCTGGGGGACTATTATTATTATTATTATTATTATTATTATTATTATTATTATTATTATTATTATTATTATTATTTAATTGGATCATATTTTTTACGTTGTGAGATTGCATGTTCTAAAACCAAGATCATTATGTTTTTATTCACCTTTTAATATCACGTTTTAGATTAATTGAAAACACTTGAGATATTTCAAAAATAAAGTAAGAAGACAGAGCTGACCATTTGCACCTTCTGTTCCAGAGAGCAGTGGACTTTGGGAGAGCCAGGCGGCGTATTGATCGCATGTTAAGAAATGCAAATCAGGCAAATAACCCAAGGCCTTTGCGAGACCCCAAGAGGGCAAGGAGAGTCACTCACCCCGACCACAGGAACACTGGGTGCGAACCAGCAGCACTGTCTCTCCAAGACTCTTGGAACTAGATATAGACTCATCGCATTTCTCCCTTCAACGATAAGATCATAAATATCGTGATTTAAATTGTACACTTATTAATTCATCCATGAAAAAAAAAGTATTTTAGTCATGGTGTCCCTCTATAATGAAGTCGGAGTTAAGAATTCAATAAGTGCATGTTCACAGAGAGCTAGCAAACACATTTATAATTTTTCAGTCCGAAAATTTAGTGTTCATCAGAAACTCTAATACAGAATGTTATTACTCAATTGTGTGACTCAGTGGCTATTAACTTACACTAGGAACTTCGCAGTGTACTGAATTCTTAAGACTAGAAATGCAATGTTCCTAACGTTATTCTACGAAACATTTCTACACGCATAAGGTTGCGACAGAAGGGGCTGCAAATGAGAATGATAGCAATAATGGACCCTATACCGGCTGGCGTGGCTCAGGGCAACACATGCTGCCTTGGAAGCGTCTCTACACGAGGACTGTTGTCTCGTTGGTGAATTATTCGAGGCTAGCTAGATAGCTTGGTCGAATTCTGCCGCTGCAGCACATAGACAGTACGCCGTCTGGAGGAAAATCCTTGAATCGGCTGCTTGGTAGTTTTTCGTGGTTTCTGGGATAAATACCAGGAGAATGACGGAGCAGAACATTATCAAAATGCCAGAGATTGCGCGCGACTTTTGTTGCTTTCTCAACCTTGTCCCCATGTTTCTCCTTATATTCCTATACGAGGGTAGGTGGAAATCTTCAGAAGACACCATGTGAGCCGTACCATATGGTAGAGTGAGAATTTTACTCACTAAAACCATTTCGCTAGGCTTCTTCACCCACCCGCACGGGACCACTGTTAGGCAATACTTCGCAGGGGTGAATCGGGCATGCACACCATAGTCTTTTGGTATCATTCTAGGACGCCATTCTCACCTGCTCCTCGAGTCTTTGTTTCTTCACAATTTGGGCCGCGAAGGCCGCCACTACTTCCTACTTCTCCCTAGAAGCCAGCATTCCCCTTACGATGTTCTCGGGCTGCAGTTGCTGTCCGAGATGCCGACAGAGATGTGTCCTCTCTTCTTCGAACCGAGGGCAGACAAAGAAAACGTGTTCTGCATCCTCCGATACTGTGGAACAGTGAGGCCACGCTGGGTCTTCAGTCCGGTGGAAGCGGAAGAGATACCTTCGGAAACAGCCGTGTCCAGTCAACAGCTGCGTCAGATGGAAGTCCACCTCGCCAAAGACTCATCCTTTCCATACTTCTATATTTGGGATGCGTCGATGAGTCTATCTCCCTTTTTGCGAGCTGTCCCATAGGCTCTGCCACCTCTCCTTATACATACACACACATGAATGCACCACACTGTCTCACGGAGCTTGGCCCGCCTGAGGAGGCAGAAGATGGAAACCCCTGCAAGCGAACGTGTAGGACTGTGTCGGATCTAAATTTCCACGAGAGAGGGAACACCGTCTCCTCTCGATATATAATATGGACTTCGGAATAGTTCCTTTGCCAGAATAACTGAAAGTGGATTAGAATCGCCGACGACAAAAAATTCCAGCTCTCCCAGCCAGCGAATCTAACACGACACATTTTGATGCCCCTACATTCTGAAGTGCTTCTCCACCTCTCTATTGAGAAATATGATTAAATTCGTTGTCAGCACTACCTGTACAATGGGGAATTAATCTCACGTGAAACAAGCTTTATGTAACGACGTTGTGTCCCTTATTTCTCACCCAACGCATTAAAACAAAACAATAACTGAAACAAGCCAACCAATAAACTTTAAAGAATTTGTGCGTTCTAATGCATTAAATTATAAACCACAATTGTAATGTAAATATTAACGAAGGAGAGATATTTCGAAAAAAAATACCTAGGTATAAGTAAATTTTGAAAAATCAAAATGTTTCATCAAAATGGCGCTCATGTCTTTGTGATACATTGATTGTCGCTCTATCCATACAAAAACGTTTTAGAACAATTGGAGCCGTTTTTTTTTCTACAAAAAAGCCGCTATTTTTTCTCGAAAATTTCGCGAAAAATACTAATATTTTCACAAAAGTACATGACATAAATTAGAGATCTAATTACCAAGAACACATTTCTTTAGTTGTATAAGAGAGTCCAAAAAAAATAACTTGGACAGAGGACTGTGACGATTATATGAATATTTCACTCTAGTCTAGCAAAAAGATTAAATAAATAACTTTGAGAATTTTCTAAAAAATGTTCTGGGAGTTTCAAATATAGTAGGCCTAGCCCAAAAATTAAAAGGTTCATTTCAAATTTGGTCCACATGGATTCGGGGCAGATCCATCAAAAAATATTGATTTTGAGAAAAATTCTGAGTATGATTTAGGTAGGTACTTGCATTGTTCAACAACGGACAATTTTTTTTAAAAAAAAGCACTTTTCCGGCAGCGGGACACCCCAAAACGTGTATTTCCGATGAAATCTAGACATCAGTTTTTCGCCTTGACAAAATCCATCTATACAAACGTACAAAATCCATCTATACAAGCAAGTAAAAATATTGTTGATTGTACATAGAAATATTTCTTTATAGTATAACAAACAGCATTATATAAATAAAATTTTAAAAACTATTTTTAAGAATAATTTTTAAAAAGTAAAAAAACTGCATATCCCACTCTTTATCTTTACGTGATCTGCTAATTTGAAAATTGCAACTGAGAGAGTAGGGAAACAAGAGTGAAAGTGCTAATCAAAACATCTTTTATGGTTTCTAAACAACTATTTCAAAACTGTTGAGACACAATTAAAATATCAGTAGCGAATGGTATATAATTTCCTCCAGCACTTCTGAGTATCAGAGTTATTTTACATTCGCAGTGTATTGATAAGTATGCACATGGACCGCAGCCTCGCTGGATCAATACCTTTGGTAGAACATAAAACAAGTACATTTTTTTGAATTGGAAGTTATAGTTTTCCGCCGTTAATAAATCGTGAGCTCCTGAAAGGGACATTTCACACAAAATTTTCAGGCCATTTCATTGTCTTACCTCACAGAAAATAATTTAAAAGTGTGTGTAATGTTGAACGTAATAGACCAACAGCCAGTTCACAAATGAAGCTACTGAGAAAGGGGACGATTAAATCAGTAAATATACGTAAAAACATTCTTTAAAGGGATTAACAAATAAATTATTTTTATTTCGTCTTAATATAATATTTTAATTTGTCTTAACTATTTATGCCAGAATTTAGCCAAAATCCAATGATAGTCTGAGAACTGAAACTGATGAGGGAGACTTTTCACCATTTCTCATTAATGACTTCCTCCCAGTTCGGAGGTGGGTTCCGCAAGTAGGCCGGAAAGTGGGATTCTTATCTGATGCATATCAATGCCCAGAGTTCGCAACCAGGAAGTTAGCGCAGAGAATGGTGATCCGAAACGCAGGAGAGTCTAAAGCTGTTGATGAGAAATGGATTTAGATTAGGAAGTAGAATCTTTGAAAACTTACCTTTACTTACACCGACGAAATTAACTACTTGGTTCACTTGCTTTTTTTAAATTTGATTATTACTTGTGATATAATTACATTAATACATTGTCGTGTAACGGAACAATAAAATTCCTTGGAAAATTTATTCATAACACTATGGAATATATTAACATGTCCTAGATTTCGAAATTTTCTTCCTTTCCCTCTTTTCTTCCTTCCAACAGTAGAGCATCTAACTGCATTATGAATAATGGGGGTTACTTTCAAAAAATTAGGGAGTTATAAGGGGTTATTTTCCAAAAAAATATTTCTATTGTTTTTTAGAACTTTGTTGAAACGATCTATTTTTTATACATTTCATTAACAATTATTTACTTAATATTTTAATCAATAAGTAATTAATAAAAATGCTAGACTCTATAATTCATGAAGTGAAAATAAGCGTCTTTTCATAAGTTGAAGCAATGTGAGGTGTCGCTATTTTTTTCTGAGGGCGCATATTGCAGTAATTTTTGGTGATCTGAAAAATTTAGAGTTACTGCTGTATTAATTCACGTATTTTGTGAAATCAAAATCAGATAATTTTTCGTGAATAAGAAATTGGATGATGGCGGTACCTTTTGAGAATAGTATTTGTTTCAACGTTGCTGAAACCAGAATCATAGTGAAATCGTAAATACATAATAATTTTCTATTTTTAAGTTATGATATATAATATATTGCCAATAAAATTAACAAACATCTGAATTGTGTTTTGTAATAGATCAAAATGAAAGGACTATGGCGACTATGCAATACAATGGAACTAAAAACAGAAGATAAATCGCACTGGGAGGTTCAAAGAGAACAAGCTTCCGATTAAGTCTTACTTACGTAGTAAATTATGACGGAAGTTGAAGAAAATGTCGATTCGCCCAGTAAGAATGGTCGCAGAGTAGTACAGGTAGCGGAGATGGCACAATCAAGCCATACGATCCGGATGGTCGAGGGGTTGAAGTACTGTATCAGGCAAACTTTCTCGCACGTTCTTTTTTTAACAAGACACGTAAAAATAATACAGGATATTTTCGAAGAAAATTTTATTGTTGCATTTAATTGTTACATACATTTGCTAGTGCAGATTTTTTACTCCCCGAGTCACGAGCCGCTACCGAATGTGATGCGGCAGTGGAAGACATGTCCAACAAAACACAGAATAATTACGAAATTTTGGCTGCGGAGCCTTACACACACCTTATGTGATTTGCATCGCGCGTGATTCCCTCCTGTTCAATGCTCGATCACACTGGCGGTCGTAGCATTTGGCGCCACAGAAAGGCGGAGTAACAGGTGGCATTCTTCTGTGATTGGTTCAGATGTGTGTCGAAGTTGTGACTCGCTTCCTATAAACGGATTTGTACAAACAGTTTTGTGAAACTTTCCAATCAATATTTTATTTTCACTGATTTGTTATTCACATTATTTAACTAAAAAAGAAATACAGTAAACACTCGTTAGTACGAACTCGTTTAACACGAATCTCGCCGTAACACGAACAAATCTTCGGTCCCGGTAAGGAATTACGGTAATACTGACATAATACTCGGATAACACGAACTTTTATAACACGAACTCCGATTACTTCGGTCCCTTGGAATTCGTGTTAATGAAGGTTTACTGTATAAATTCAATGCCTGTGTTTTAAAGTAATTCTATATAAGCTTTCACTTAAAGTCATTTTTATAAAATTGAAAACATCCAAATTACACATTTTGCTCTGAAACAACTCATTGAAAAGTAAATAAAAGTAGTTTGGATGCTTTTCCGGGATTAGCGTGTTTCTGGAAAGTTCTCTTTTGTTTACTGACCAGGAAGCAAAAGCAAAGAATAAACAATCAGAGGGATCGGTCGCAGGAATCGTTACTTTCAAACTCACTCATCGATACTTAAGTAGGCCGCATCGTATTGAACGTCGGTCACAGGCGCCTTTTCTGGAGGCCCTTCCTTACTTCTAACCCACACCGTGGCCACGAAAGTAATCTCTTCGTAAATGCTTCACATAATGTTACAGACGAATCAGGTTTCATAGGTACTAGAGCACAGTTCCAGAGACGTCTAGAAGGGGGGGGGGGCAGTTGGACAATATGCCTCAAGTCAGTGATGTCATTTGAGATATACCCAGATATCCCAAGGGAAATATTTATTTAAAAATAATGAAATGATAGATTATTTTGAAACATTGGTGCTCGGAAATGTCGGAAATTTGGGAGTAGCATAGTATATTTACAAAAAGATAGAGGGTAGCTATGTTGCACAGGGCTAGAATTAGATGCAAATTTTACGTAAATATTAAGACAGCAATGTTCGAGGTCAGAATAAACAGTGAATATGAGACATTAAATATTCCTAATATAAAATAAAAACAGTCATGATTTGGGACGTGGCCGATTATAAGATATATTTTTTTATTTGTGTAGCGTCATATGATGAAATACAATGAAGAACAGCCAATGGTGACAAGTTTTAGTACAGGTATAGGCGTCAAAACAAGATAGGCGATTGTCGCCAGACGGGTGGAATCCAATGGCAAAATTACTTTTAAAAAATTATAATAAAATAGAAAACCGAGGTGACATGCTTAATCGAGACCGTAATTTTATCAGAAGCTATTTTTCGTCGTAGCGAGCACGTGAGATGCTTTTCAGACGTGGTGGAAATCCATGATGCAAGGACGTTTAGTTAACGCGATTTGAAGTAGTGTCGAGACCCAAATGTCCATTAGAGGCTTTCGGGAAATAATTCAATGTAATTTTTTGTTAGTTAATGTTATATTTAGGAACATTAACTTTCGTTCAATATTAACATCAAGGTACAAGTAGGAGAAGACTCCCGTTGGGCGTCAAGACTCTTCGTGGGAACTTCTGCATTTTGACAGCACATAGTCGATGATTACAACTGCGTCACAAACCGTAAGCGTCGAGGAAAGCTTCGCACAAGTAAAGTAAATAATTATTTGCAAAGAGAAGAGTCGACAGACATCCAAAACGCCTTTAATAGATAAAAGAAATAATATTTAAATTTAATGGCTTGTCAATGATACTTTATATCATAAAGTCAAAATTTGTAAATAAAATAACGAATTAATATATTAATTCGTAATTAATATATTAATAAACGTTGTAAATATGTAATTGGAAAAAGAAGGCTGATTCATTTAATAGATAAACTCCCCAGGCAGACAATTTTATTTTTTCAAGAGAGTAAGTTTTCAGAGAATAACCAGTCCGTACTGGATGGGAGGTCGACCCGCGTAAGAATTACTCAATCATAAA
>BLKR01016998.1:0-17069 GCA_011170035.1 Teleogryllus occipitalis
TTTCACCTTCAGTTTAAAAAAATGCCAAAAATATAACACATCACAAATTGAGGTTTAGAATTTTGGTATTGTAATTAATTTTGTATGCAAATATAATGATACCAGGGACGAGGTATAGCTATTTTTTGTGGTCATCACTAGACCTGCTCAGTGTCTGTCTGAAGCAACATACACCCATAACAACTCCAGAAAACCGGGCCAAATTACAAAGGTTTGGCTTCATTCACTTGAAAATTTGTTTTTAAAATAGTAGTTCCATCTTCTTAATTAGCAACCTCTGGAGCCATTGCTTACAAATTTTCAAGCAAATGAAGCCAAAAATTTATGTTTTGCTGAGGTTTTTCGCAATTGCAAGCAATATGCGTCACTTCAAAAAGACATTAGGCAGATCTAGAAATGTCTGCGCAAAACTGCCATGCCTTGCCCCTGAATGACAAAGAAAACTTTAAATTCAATGGCAACAAAATATCACCAACAAATGTGCATAAAAAAATAGTTTAAGATAAAAATTAATGAAAGACCTCAGTTGAAATGATGAGACTGAGGTTTTGATGGAAACTGTTACAATGTTGAAGTTTTATTCTCAGGACCTTCACTTGCACAAAGATAATATTATTTAAGTATATTGAAAAGAGTTCTGGATAGGTTTTGTGTTTAAATATTTAAATTGTATTCTCATGAATATTTTTCTTAAATTATTGTAGTCCAAGAATAAACATCTTTTAGACATAGAATTTTAATTTTTTATTCAACTGAACATAGTGACAATACGAATAGTATTTTAAAAATGAAATCTGGAATTCTTCTGTTAAATTTAGTGTTTGACTGTCATGAACAACAAGTAAGTACACAATTTGAATTCCGAAAGTTTCCTTGCATTTCCTAGTAAAACTTGAGTTTTATTTGATATCATATTGTTTTGGAATTTTGTCTGATTGTGTTTAGAAAATATTAATTTAATTTCAATATACTTGCAATGAATTTTTGGAAAATTAAAGTTCTGATTGAAATCTAAATCTGAATGAGAAGTGTGAAAAACAAAGGTGATTTATTTTGTAATTTTCATAATTGTTTCCAAGCTCTGAAACAAACAAGTTATTTCAATTGTTCAGTGGCGTTTACTTCTTTCATGCCCTAATATATATAATAACACATACTTAATGTGTTGCAATTTTAACACTTAGAGCACGCTTAATATAATCTATTATGTATTTGTACACTAACCACCAAAGTGTAAGTCTTGCACAAAAGCACACATCTAATTTCCTCTGTCCATTTACTACGCACTGCCTCTGAACTGCTCCGAGCGTGTCAAGAAACCTCTCAGGAAGTCGGCAACCTGAGCCCTTGGCTGGCCCATTTCTTACTAGTAGGAGGGGGCAGTGAATTGTGCAACGAAAGCACGCTGTGTGGATGCTGCTGGGTCCCAGCGGTTTCTTTGGCGTTGCTCCCTCTTAAGAGGACTGATGTGCTGACAACCGAACAATTTAATACAGATCTCAACAGAACAGATTATACAGAATCTTGAAAAATGTATGTCACTGAAAAAGAACGTGACTTATAATTATTTTTAAAATAATTTATCTTGACACCCACACTCCACGCCACTGCAATTGTTATAATATATGACTGTTATCGGAGAACTTTCAACAAAATAATTTTGCAGAGTATGTCCATTCGTGTGTGAATTCATTTTAAAGTGTGAATATTATAAATGAGATGCATGGAAAAAATTAATAATTTCCCAGCAAGGGCCATCATACTCTCTAGGTGGAGACAATCCCTAGTATCCCCTCCCTCTATCAGTTCACACCCTGATCATAATCCCTATGCCTATAGTTTTTGAAATGAGCTTTTATGATGTACTGAATCGGAACTACCTATTACCTTACACTAAAAAATATTTGGCCTAATTCTTCTTCTTCTTCTAATGAAGTTTGAATCTAAGTGAACTGATGCAAACATTCTACACTATAAATGTTAATTTCTAAAGTGAATATAGTTTCATACTTGATCCCAACTTTGAAAGGTCAAATTCCAAACTGCATGTTACATTCTATATATCATGCATGAGTTAATATTCTAATACTATTAAGCATTTATAAGCAAACAAATTCATGCAATTATATTACACAGATAGCATATAGTTACTTTAATTTTGCATTCATTTAGAAATTCAACACATTTATGATTATCCAATCTACAGAATTGGGGTACCCACAAGATTTTATAATTAATATTCTTCTCCCCCATGCATCATAAACAGTTTTTTACTGTGTTTTGAACTAATAAATCAAATCAGATAATCAGTAGAATGTAAGTGAATATCCAAGTAGGGGGCGTAAACATTATGAAACAACTCTAATCAAACCCCTCCCCTGTCCTCTATCCCATCCGCCTTTGTTCTTTTTTCCCCTCAACTTCGAGGAACTACCCTTCTGCTATTTAAAACTTGATAACATAATTAACAACACATGCATTCATGCCTGGTATACTGTATTAAATAAGTCATATATAACTTGTGACCTAAATTAATTACTGAATTTATTATGTTTATTAAATTGTACAAAAATATTCACACTTAAAGACTAATGAAACATGTAAAGGGGATAAACTTTATACGATTTGAGGTGAACACCATCATTGTCTGTCATTATATTCAAATATCTGAAAATTTTGGGATTCACAATTCACAATAATATAAATAAAACAGAACAATACATATTAATAATAATAATAAAAAAGTTATCAATAGAAAGATCATTTCTATTGTTTATCAAATTTTTACTCTCTCATTTTTGTACATTTATACAAAGTAATATACGTAAAATGGAGAATGTTATGTAATGCTGTGGAAAATTGATTTCAAGATTTCAATGGAAATTCATGTTTTGGGGTCCCCTAATAACGAAAAAATGTGTTTTTTCAAAACATCCATCCATCTTTTTGTTGGTCTGCGAACAGCATAGCACCTAACTGATTGTATGATTTTTTTCAAAAAGGAATATTCCTTGGTCAATTTCGCCAAACTCAAAACTCTGCAAATTTGAAAAATATTCTTTAAAATTTGGGGGTACTATACATGATACGGGGACATTTTCATAATTTTCTTAAAAATGGCTCCAAATTTTTCTTTAAATGTCTTGTAAGAGTAGAGTAAAATTCACTTATAAAAATGGCATAGGTCTCATTTTCACTGTTAACTCTGCATATTTGAAAATTAGATAAGTTTGAATTTTTTTGACATCTCCTTACAACTACAATAATGAAGATAGAGAATTTTTCTTCAAATAAATTGTGTGACTAATTTTTTCATTAATGTCATGCGCATATTTTTCAAAATTTTAGTACTTTTTGTGTAATGTGGAATAATATGTGTTATATAAAAAAAATAACAAAAACAAGAATTTCTCAAAGAACATCTTCAAATTGTTTCTTTAAATTTTTGGTAGGGATAGTGTACTAAGTACTGTATAAGACAACATAAACACCATGTTGCTGAATTTTTTTGTTTTTGGAAAAATTACACAATTGTAATTATTGCATTTGTGAGATTGAGTGCTTCAAATAATATCTTATAAAGTTTCTCAAAAACTCAAAAGTTTTCTGCGAAATGACCATGAAATGCGCATTGTCAGAAATGCTGAAACATTTTCTCAAAAACCACTCCAAATTTTTCAAAGAAAACGTCCATTTGGACCATATAATCTATAATCCTCTTAAAGTCACATGTCACTTCTACCTGTAGTGGACTGAAAAATCAAGAAAATGTGAAGAAATATTCTTTGGGTGGCGATGGATGGCAGATGGGAAGAGGGTGGTACAAATCCAAAAAGCAAGCACAGACTAAAGAATTTAGAAAATGAACGAGTATGAGAAAGTCTGTGCCATTTGTAGCACCACTAGTGTATTAATCATCTCTCTATCATCTTGTAAATCAATACAACATTCTAACAAATTAAGGTGAATTTAATTGGCAGAAAAGTGTATATTTTATAATTTTAGCTCACATTTTAAAAAAATCATCACAATTTTATATCATTCTTCCTTGACTGACTGTGCTTCTTCCTGAACTAGCCTTATTTCTACCACGATCTTGTTACATGCAGCTGTAAACATTAGTTTATTGTATACTCCTAGAAAAACAAATAACAAAAATGAAGATGTATTATTATCTGGGCACATTGAAGGCTGACCATCGAAGTAATATGGTGGTGTGTGTGTGTGTGTGTGTTTTGTTTTGTTTTGTTTGTTGTTGTTGTTGTTGTTGTTTTTGTTGTTTTTTTTAATGTAAAAATGAAAATGATTTGAAAGTTTGTCAATAATAATGAAGATGATGAGCCATTGAACAAGATATTGTTTTAACCTGATTAATTTGAAAGATCCACTCACCACTAATTTTTAAATGTTTAAGAAAGTTTAACAGTACCTATCAAGACACCTGAGGAAGGATACAAATAAGAGTATGAAATGTTGTGAATTGACAAACACTTTGTTTCGTAAAAATTTCTAGCTTCTATGACTTTTGATTGTCTTAAATATAAATTATTACAAACCAATTTGATAAAATTCTCAGTTGGGCCTTTTCAACCTATTTCAAAAATTAATAAAATCAGTTCAGCCATCTTTGAGAAGATATTTTCTGGCAAACATTGTTTATTTCATTTATAAGATACTTAGTTTACAAAAGTGTAATGTATGCCTCAAAAATGTTCTACCTTTCAGTGAAAACCCCAATGATTTAACCATTTCTATGATTGACAGACACAGAATTGCAAAAACAATTAAATGAGTATTTATCTAGTATAAATAACTACAGGAGCTGATAAATAGGCTTTTGCTTTGAAATCATATACAAATATTTTAATTTTAATAATGAGGATTAAGTTGCTTTTTATGGGTTATACTTTTATAAATTTATTGGTCATTAATCACAGAGCTTTAAATGGGTGTATCCCTCTACAAGGGTAAAAATTTGTTTATAATTCTTTTTTTTTTTTAATTCAGTTTAATATTAATGTTTTTAGTTAACATTGAGTAATTACAGTGTAACATTGTCTATCTTATATGATTCATAATACAAGACCTACAATATTATTAACAAATTCTAAGTGTTAGATGAAGTATAGAGTATTAAATGTTTGATAAAACATAAAAGTATTCAATACTACATAAACAAAACTATGGTGTTGATTTATTTTGCATTATAAATTATTTATAACTATATATTTCACTTGTAAATATTTCATTCTTCTAGATTTTGACTACACAAATGAAACAATTGTCGGTTTGAAATCTTTAGCTCAGACTATCATTTTGAATACCAGCCAAAAATTGAGGGACAATGGTGGTTCCTGAGACATTCAATTTTGAATACAATTTTTGTAAACTTTAGTTTGTAAAATGGTTGTTGTATTATCAGTACAAGCAATATCGTGAACTAAATAGATTCCTTACAAATGTTGTGAAAACCTGAAGATAAGGTTGAAGGTTACAAAATTTGCTTAATTTATAATTTGTCAATGTTTTCTGCTTTTGAATTCTCATGTTTCATAACTGCGAAAATTAGTCAGTCATTTTTTTATTGATTACATAATAAAAAAACGATACATGTCAGGACACTTGTGTGCTAACCTGAGGGACTTGGATTCAAAACCTAGCATAACTGTTTTTTTTATCTAATCGAAGTCCTATTCACAGTGATCCTTAGGTCCACCCAGTCTCCTTTCCAAATGAGTACCAATATTTCCTGATTTTATTAACAGTAAATGTTGTGCAAATATGTGGATGAAGTATGGTGCTTGGCATGCTGTCTTCTGCCCACTCCTAAAAATGACACTAAAACAAGACTTATGATGTAGGGGTCCTAACCGCGTAAGCAGGTTAACCTGCAGTGTTTAAATGTACCAAGAGTTTAAAAAGAAATTGAAAGAATCAACCTTTTGCCCTTATTTCAAAATATTATTTTGAACAAACAAATAAAGAACTACCCCTCCATAACATTCTGATTTATTACATGAAAAATTAAGTTCAATCTTCTTCACTGTAAATTTCATAACATTACATCATATTTCTTCTAGTAAATATCATTTACAAGTATTAAAACTTTAAAAAAAATATAAATTTTTAATTTTTAACATTTTTCTTGAACATTTTGGGAACATTTTGTTTTCCCATTGTTGCAGGGGTTGCTGAGCCATAAATTCACTTTTGCCAGTCATAAATGCATGCACATTCTTTATTTTTAGGTCACTGAAATCCATCCCTTACTCATCACATATTCTTTTGCATTCTCAATGACATGAGAATAACAGTAATGCAATAATAGTAACACTTGTTTGTTTTAAATAATTGCCATGTGCTTGTGATATGTTTTTTTAAGTGAATAAAATATTTAATTTCCTTTTTGTTTTAGTACCCAGAGCTTAATCCTATGATCATGAGACGCTTCCAAGAGCCTGGAGATGTGGAGCATGCATTTGAACTTGTACATCGATCTAGAGGCTTGGAGCAAACACAATTCTTGGCTCGTCAACATGTTGCTGAGGCTTCCCGCCTGGCATCTTCATTAGCAGAATCTCCATATCAGAAAGCTTTGCAGGTTGTGGGTGACTTCGTTATCAACCGTATGAAGTAGCACATTTAATTCATAATGGGTACTTGCAGTGACCCACATGATTCAACTCTCAACATTCAGGAATCCAGTGTTCACAAGCTTGTGGAGACATTGCTAATTCAGCAGTGACCACTAGCTTGGAATTTTGTGCTGTAATACAAATGCAAATTTTGTTACTGACTAGCAAATTGAATGGCTGGATGGCCATTATTTGCTTAGTATTGTGAAATGCTAAGTGTCTTTCAAAGCACTTGATCCATTTTTTAAAAAGTTGGCATTTTGTCAGTTTATTCACACAACAGTCTATGAGGAGGAAATTTGAATTCATTATATATGAAATAGTAATCCTCCTCGGACTGCAATAACAAATACATCCCTACCTGCCCTGAAATGGGAATATTAAGGGCCCCAAATCAGAACTGTTGCTTATGTTTTGTGGGCTGGATATTATGTTCAAATGTTGGAATAGATTCCTTCATTCTTTGTGTGACTTAAAGTTTTCCAGATGAAGATTGCTGCTGTTACACATCCTTATTCTACATGAAGTCATGAACTCTTTGACTCCTTTTCTACAACGTGGAATTGTAAATACTTGTACTTTCTAAGAAAGAAGATTATTTGGGGACCCTTAAGGGTGAGGGTTGGTGTAAATTTTAAAGCCTCATCCATTTCCTGCCATTCACTTTTGAACAAATGTATGGAGATATAGAATGTTTGGAAGTGTATATTGTGAGGCAATGGCAGAGTAATTTTACGAGATTTGAAAGATGATATTTGAGGAATGTAGATTGAAGATATGAGTGTTATTATATTTTCCTGCTGTGCCTGATCTGTATAAATGCCAGCAGTTTCATATTTGGGAGCAGGCTCAAAGAAAATGTGTATACATTATATTAGCTCAATCCTGTTTACCAGGACGTTTATATTTGTACTGACGACTACTAACTGACTTCAGAGTATTTAAAATGCATTATATTGATTTTAATTAATATAATTATGTACTCATTATGTTATTTTAATTCAAAGAAATGTATTCATATTGTTGAGGATCATTTGTTTAATTCAGTAATAATTATATATATAAAAGGTAATACACAGAATTTTATTTTGGCTTGAATATTTGATCAGTGCATTTGAAAACAAGTCACTTTTATAATCAAATTTAGTTTGTAATGAAGACACCCACATCTTTAAGTATTTTTCATACTTAATATTTCATCAGTTTTAATTATATTTGTTGAAAATATATTTCCTTGTTGACTGATTGTAATACATTTATGATTGAAGATTTTATTTTATTGTACAATAACTACAGAAATATCATATACTTTTATTAGACATTAAACTGTGCATACTGTTTTCTATAACTAAATTTTCAATTTTTTTTTCTTTCTTTTGTTTGTGGTGCATTTCCCTTTGTGATCCTTCTCTTCCCGTAAAATTTGCATTATCCAAACTTTAGGAATATTGTTATTCATGGAGTTAAGTAGCAGTCTGCACAGCACACCTGGGCGCAAATTTCTTATAACATCAATATTATAACAGTGAAACTGATATGTAATTTGTTTTGGCATAGACAAGGGTTGTTTCAGAATTAGAAGCATATACCATTATACAGTATATATTGTAACTTATTTTATCATGTAGAAGAGTAATGAGAAATAATTGTACAAAGATTGTATGTATATGTACTATGTTTAGACTTGTATGTAGATATTTTCTTGTTGATGTTCGTGCTGTTCAGCATATGAGAAATGTTTAACTTGAGCTTATTTTGGTGAAATCATTACAGCTCTCTGTTACACTTGCTCTTTCGTTAAAAGGGGCATTACTCATTTCATAATAAAAAGGTGTATATATTTATTTATAAATATGTAATATACAAACCTTGAACAATGGGGAGGTATCTCCAGGTTGAGGCAGGTACACCATTTAAGTATGGGGGAACTTAATACTTATAAAAATTATATTTTCATTTTGTAATAAAATATTTTACTGAGCGTTTACTTTACTTGTCTATATTACACCCAAATCCTTGTGCCTTTATTACTTTTTCTCTTAAATAGGACTATTGCAAATGGTGGGTTTTCTTGGTTTACGCTGAAGATATTAATGATCCGTTCCTAATAATTACAATATTTTTAATTTTTTCGCTAAGTATCAATATAATTTTAATGCAGGTAACAGCCTACGTTTTCAATCTGACAGTAGCTTTCAAAGACGCGGGAAAATCTATCCCGACAGTTGGTATACTCTCTGATTGGTAGTGTATTAGTTTCATAAATTGCCATTTTCAAATGGTCATGGTTAATTTACAGTTGTATTAGTAGTTAAATATCTCTTAATATGTTAGGTAAATTTCAACGAAATGTAACATAAATAATTCCCATTCAACGACAATTGAAATTTGGCGACGGCGGAAGTCCACCATTTCGACGTGTGTGTCATGCGCGATTTAGCTTCCTGTGGCGCCTAAATTCTGAAGTTTGTCATTCTCCCTGTTGTGTATTGTATATATTAATTGCAGTTTTGTTTCTTCAGCATGCCGACACTCACGGAATTGTGTAAACGTTATTTTGGATGTACAGATTTGTATGACGTTTTAAGAATACCGAAGACTGCAGATGAAAAGCAAGGTAAATTGTAGGGCATTCTAACCTACTAATCCTCCTTTGTACGTAAGAAATGTTAGGAATAGTTAATTTTCTCTCCTCTTTGGTTATGTCACAGTTCGTAAAGCTTACCATCGGCTATCGTTAATAGTTCATCCCGATAGAGTTGAAAATGAAAAGAAAGCTGAAGCTACAGAAAAGTTTAAAGTACTGGGGAAAGTCCATTCCATTCTAAGCGACAAAGAGAAGAAATCTATTTACGATGACACAGGTAATCTCTCCCACGAGTATTAGTAATGTACTGTCATGGCTAAAGAACGATAATTATTTCCGATTTTTAACGAACGTTTATTATATTTGATGTTACAAAGGTTCTTATGATGAAGAAGATGAACAGGCGGAAAAGGATTGGAGTGAATATTGGCGAAGACTTTTTAAGAAAATCACTTTGGAAGACATCAATAAATACGAAAAAAGTTATAAAGGCCAGTCCCCATAAATTAAGCCTTTTGATCTATGTACTTAAGCAGAAATGTAATAATGTGCGTCTGGTTGAACAGGATCTGAAGAAGAATTGGCTGACCTAAAAAGAGCCTATGTAGAAGGGAAAGGTAATTTTGACTGGATTCTGGAAACTGTTCCTTTCTCGCATGTGGAAGAGGAACATCGTTTTAGAGAAATTCTTCAGCCCTTTATAGATTCTGGTGAGATTCCAGTTTTTAAAGCTTTCACAAATGAGAGCGCTGCCAAACGTGAAAAACGCAAGCGTAAGGTAAATTATTACTATGCTTTTGTATATTCTATATTATAATATTTGATGCATGTTCTAGCCAGGCACGTTTCTGAGAATATTGAATGAAATGTTATGGTTTGGCTTGTGACTCAAGATACAAATTTTAACTTGATGTACAATATTGGTTAATAATTATTTACACTGTGAGTTTTAATAAATCCTCAAATTCCCCAACTAGGATAAAGGGATAGAAGTACTATACAAACATTCAGGAAAGTTGTGCATTAAGCAGCAAAATTGTGCTACTTCAGCAACTGCTTTGCAAATTAGTTGTTTAGCAAACCCATGCGTGAAATGGAACTTTTCAGAGTATTATATCTTGACAAAACAAAGGACCATATCATGAGAAAATAAACTACAGACTTTAATTATACATGTGAACTTAAAGGCTTATTTGAAAGGAGATGTAAGATATGGCAGTTAAAATATCTCTGGTAAAAGCTCAAAAAAAGTTCATTATGTTATGAGGAATGTTACATGGTCACAAACCTTTTATCTTCTTGCATATGTAGAATGGAGAAAGTTACATAAAGCTGAAAAAAATAAAATCCATGGTGACTTTTTTATGGAAATGCGTGTTCTTGAGGTCCGTGGTGCAAGAAAAGTGTTATTTCTTTCTTTCTTTCTTTCAAAAACACTTGTTGGTGAACAATAAAGGGCCTAAACAGTATACAGGATTGTCACTGATACATTCTATGATTGATCTGGCCAAATTTGGCGCCTTGTAAACTTATTTTAAATAATTTTCATTTGGGTGCATTTTGTAAAATTGAAACTTCAGTTTTCTGTTACTTCAGATATAGCCAGTAGAACATTGCAAAATTTTCTTAAAAATATCTTCTCATTTTTCTTGATTTGTCATTAATAGAGTATAGTGTTTAGAAATAAGGAAAATGTCTGATATACGTGAAGACGTTTAAAATTTTGAAAATTACTTCAGCATGTAACTTTTTTTCAAAAAGTCTCCAACTTTGTTATTGAAGCTAGAGATGATGTTCTTAATGCAATGTAGATTTCACTAGTAGATCTTCAAATAATTTCTTGTGCAGATGTCTTCAAATTGTTATATTTGACTAAAATACCCAAAGAAGATCTTTTTCAAATGGTTAGGAATTTTTCATTTAAATATTTTGTGTTCATAAGGCCCGATATGTAAAATTTTTTGGCATAAGTGCCTTTTTCATTAAATTTTCTGAATTTTCAAAAGTTAAACATTTTTTTGTCCTTGCGTTCTTTCATTGTAAATGTGTTTCATAGTTTGTAGATGAAAAATTGTGAAAAGGTGTTTGAAGTTTCTTGCATTCCCAAACGAATTCTAGTGTAAGCGAGTTAAAAACAAACATTTTCTGAAAAAATTTAATGTAATAAAAGGAGGTTTTTCTTTTCTACAATGTTTTGAGATAGTTATTTGATTGATTTTAAAAACCCTAAGGTTTGAACTTTTGAAGGATAAAAATGTGAAAGTGTTAAAATTCCTTTTTATAAAGCAATAAATAAAGGATAAGTACTACAGCTATGAAAAGTAAACAAATTAATGCAATGATGTGTAACCTAAAAAAATATATTTCACATTTTCTGTAGAGTTTGTGAATGTTAAGGAAAATGTTTATTATAGGTACAAGCGCTTAAGTATTTAAAGGTGAATCTGCTTTAGTTTGTTGTTACCGGAGCCACAGTCTGTTTAAAGTTATTTAGATGAATAAGTAGTACCGCCATGAATGAGACTGCCATATTTTAATCAATCAACATGTTTTATTTTGCAAGTCTTACATTTGTTTTTCGAGGGTAGTTTGTTTTGTTGTTGTTGTTGTCGTTGTTGTTGTACAAGATGCAGAACTAATGTAAAAACATCTTAAAGCTTCTCAATAGTTCCTCCTGCAATCTGAACATGGCATGCCTGCTATTCTCTAATTCTACTACTGGCTATAAGTAATGATTTTGTCATGTCATCAATAGAAAATAAAGAAAAGTAGCAGGATGTAATCTTTCCCCAGTACACAATAGAGTGAGAAAATGAGAGGGGAAAAAATACATCGGTCTCCATAGTCACTGCCATCCCACCTCTTACTCTTGCAATTATACTCAGTTAAATAAAATACAATTACTGCCTATTAATCAGTACTGAAAAGGAGTATTCCCATGTATTAAATTCTTTTTATTTCAAGCTAACAATTTTTAATGATATCAGAAATATTTATAGTGGTTGACAGAATTGAAATTCCCCCTCCCCAAAAATACTTTCTGCTTTTTCTTTCTCAATAATGACCTACAAGAGAATCCCATAAACTGTTAAGACAAATACACATTTCAGGAAAACTTAAGTGTACAAAATTAATACAGTAAAATCTGTTTAAACTGGAACCTGTACAAGCCAGAAACCTGCCGTAACTGGAAAATTTCTCCAGCCTGTGAAGTTTAATGACAATTTACTCACCATAAAATGGAACCTCACCAATGCAGAAATGAAACTGTTTTTTGTGTCCTGCAGGAAAACAAAATCTATATAAAACGTACTTCCTGTGAATTTAATGCAATTGGCAGAGAGACGCAAGGTGCTCTTAGTGAAATGAACGCACCTGCAAGCCTGTTTTAAATTCTCTATCCCTGTGACACGAGATTAAGTCATGGCAGTCAGACATTGAAGGAGAGGGGCTTTGTCTGTCAGCGTAGAATTCGTTTGCTTTTCTCTCGAAGTGTAGTCTGTATGGGTTTTCTCTCTCTCCTGACTGTCTGAGCTTGGGAAGGTGTATGAGCATGACTTCTATTCATGAATCTCTCTGCCGCATGTTGAAAATCATAACTCCTCGAGTAGATATGCATTGCTCAAGGCCATGCGGGGTTATCAGAAAGTCTTAGTACTGGGTTGTGATGCATTGTGCATTGAAAGTGTAAGCAAGCTGTCCAAATACAGCCACTAGGCAATAAGGTATTCAATTCTGAAGCTGTCAATGAAGGGTGTTTATTGTTCATTTATTGATGATTTCTTCCATAAATATGTTACATGTTAATGTATTTATGGTTTATAAAGTCATGTAATTTACTACTTTCAGGGCAGAAACATCTGTATCACAATGACATAAAATGGACAACCTTGCATAAAACAGAAACTTCCCCCCAACATTTTTTGTGTCTCCATTTATTCCTGTTTAAACAAATTTTACTGCATATAACCTGTGGTGTAACATGCATCCTGCCTTCCACTCACTGTTAGATAATTTGTCATGTATTCATCCATAAAATCCTTAAAAAAATCTTTAAATATGTGTTATTAGAAAATTTAAGCAACTAAAACTACTTTGATTTTGTGGGACCTACAGAGGTGATCAATAACTCATTCAATTCTTCTCAATAGAACAAATTGATTTGCACAATTGTTAGACAATTCCCTGTTGGATATTCTGGAAGAATTATTCTTACAAAAATAACGTAGAAACCATGTGTTTTTGATGGTTTCAATGGACCTATGAATACATTAGTGAAACACTAAATTACTGTAATCTCTTTGCATCATATACATGAATCATAACAACTTGATTCTTCAGATTGAAGTCAATAATTATTATTATTATTATTATTATTATTATTATTAATAAAGCCAACACAACCCCGTACAGGACAAAGGTCACTCCAAGATGGAGGATAGCTCGTTAATTTGAAGGTCCACAATTGAGCTACTTGATAGTGGCATTATTATATTAACACTTTAAGTTCACACAATTTTAAGTTCTTATTAGTATTCTTTTGTTGGTTCATAACTCTACCATTCTTCATTTCGTGGTGTTCGGGTCCACAGAGCACCTTCTTTTTTCATTTTATCTACCCATCTGGTTCTAGGTCTTCCTGCATGCCATTTGCTGATCCTCAGATCCCAGACCGTTGTGATGTGAGCCCAACTGTCATGTCTCATCCTCACTAGATGTGTCACCCATCTCCATTTCAGAATTTGGGTACCAAGTACTGTATCTTTGACTTCCATTTTTCTTCTGATTTCTATGTTTCTTACATGGTCTTTTAACAATATTCTTAGTATTTTCCTTTCCATTTTTCTTTCAGTTACTTGTAATACTTTTTGTTGCTTGGTTATTGATCATGTCTGAGCACCATAAATGAGTTCAGGAGAACACAACTGTCAAGGATATTTTTTAAAATTTTTATTGTTTGTGATTAGTTCATTAATATAAAATTCAGATGCCAAAACTGTGCCCAAGTTTGTGATATTCTTCTATTAACTTCTTTGTTTTTATTGTTTTGGAAATGATTTGTCCCAGGTATACCTGCTCCTGAACATAATTGACTAGAGGTGCTACAGAAAGGCATAGACTTTCTCGCATCAGATTTTTCTTATTTCCTTGGTGTAGTTGCTTTTAAGGTCTTGCTCCATTCTCTGGCCAGCTGCCATGTATCATATATATCCTCAAGAATATTAACAAAGAGTAAAACCTCGTCCTAAATAAAAATTCAGAGCGGTTTTTAAGAAAATGGCCATTAAGCTTTACTGTAAATACGAAATTTGAAACTCTTTTTCACAGGAATCTATTGAGTTTTTGAAAAACTTAATTTGAAGTCATTTGAAGCACTTCCACTCACAAATGCAATTATGTATACAAATCGATGGAAGTGTGCATATTAACAGCATGAGAATATTTCAAAAAAATTACTTTTGTGAAATTTTTGAATTAGTTCTATGTGCAACACAGTGCAATTAGCACTATTCATTGGAAAAATTTGGAGCCATTTTTGAGAAAGGGCATTTGAGTGTTTCTGAAAATGCAGAATTGCGAGCTCATTTTTACAGAAAACTGTTGAGTTCTCGAGAAACTTTGTTTGACATTATTTAAAGCACATGTACTCATAAGTATAATGTGAAGAAATCACCTCTAATGTAAATATTACTGACATGTCAAAAAAAATTACATTTTCGTAATTTAAAAAAAAAGAAAAGAATAGAGCTATATGGCGTTTATGTCATTGGAAAGGCTGCATTTGGGACTACCCCTACCAAAAATTTAAAGAAAATATTTGCAACTTTTTTTGAGAAAATCTTGTTTTTATAATTTTTTTTAATTGCAAATTTTTCACGCACTGTTGCACAAAAACCATAAAAAAATTAAAAAATGGGCTCAATGAAAGAACCATATATGGACTACAAATTTCATTTGAAGGGAAAATCTCTATCTTCAATTTTATAGTTGTAGGAAGACTCAGAAAAAAATTCAAACTTTTGCAATTTTTGAAAATTCAGAGTTATTTCTATCTGCCTCTCTCTCTCTTTCTCTCTCTCTCTTTCTCTCTCTTTCTCTTTCTCTCTCTTTCTCGCTCTTTCTCGCTCTTTCTCTCTCTTTCTCTCTCTTTCTCGCTCTTTCTCTCTCTCTCTTTCTTTCTCTCTTTCTCTCTCTCTCTCTTTCTCTCTCTCTCTCTCTCTTTCTCTCTCTCTTTCTCTCTCTCTTTTTCTCTCTCTCTCTCTTTTTCTCTCTCTCTCTCTCTTTCTCTCTCTCTCTCTCTCTTTCTCTCTCTCTTTTTCTCTCTCTCTCTCTCTCTTTTTCTCTCTCTCTCTCTCTCTCTCTTTTTTCTTCTCTCTCTTTCTCTCTCTCTCTTTCTCTCTCTCTTTCTCTCTCTCTTTCTCTCTCTCTTTCTCTCTCTCTCTTTCTCTCTCTCTCTCTTTCTCTCTCTTTCTCTCTCTCTCTCTTTCTTTTTCTTTCTCTCTATCTCCCTACATTATCTTTTCATGTCAATTGTCATAATGATCATGTAGTAGTCAAGTTCTGTGTCCATTTACATTCTACTCTTTGAAATTTTGAATTGAATAAAATTTTCTGGCAAGGATTTCTATGGTCTATCGTAATTGACATAAGAACAACATTTTATTGTATGTTTTTCTCTTTAATACAATACTTTTGTATCCTCAATTTCTTTGAATGACGAGCATTATCCCAACAATCAGTGGGATATGGAGACATTGTTGTGTGGAACATATTACTCATTTATGTATAATTTTCTTTGGTCCTACTTTAGTATGATAAGGAGTTTGTGTTAAGCCAACTATCCATTAATTTCATGTCTAAATGTAAAAATATGCCAACAATGCTCTGTAAAGAATGTACTTTGTATGTATAATATTATTTTGTATCCAAATTGAAATAGCTTGGAAGATCACATAAAAGGTGGTGGTGTGTGATTAATATGCTGTTTTGTTTAATAGTGGGAGAAAGAAGCTGAAGAAGCAAAAGCTTTACGAGAAGAAATGGGTATTAGTCAGGAAAATGATTTGAAAGCTTTGATTCAGAGCAAACAGCAACAGCGGATGGCTGATTCAGAGAGTTTTTTGGATCAATTGGCTGCCAAGTATGCACCCAAGAAGAAGGGAGTAAATAACAAAGATAAAACTAAATCAACTACTCCAAAAAAACGAGGATCTCATGCTAAGTAAGTTTTTGTAATTGTCAGTCTTGTTTGTTTCGAACTGATGTGGTTTTTTAATTTGTATTTCTATTGTTTTAAACAAAGAATCAAAATGTGCTGGTGCTGTAGATAAAGGAAAAAAACATGTGTAATATGAAACTTGTATTCAGTGTTTTGAGGTTTTTCTCTGCATTTGTCATGTTACTTTTTTGTGTACTTTCTTCTGTAAGTAGGAGCTTTGAAAAAGCAGTGTAGTATTTTGAAAAAAGGTATATTGTCATGTGAGATGTAATGTAGAAAACTAAGTTCCAACATTAATTTCCAAAATTGTTATTTCTTTGAATGACGAGCATTATCCCAACAATCAGAATTTGGGATATTGATTCATTGTTGTGTGGAACATATTACTCATTTATGTATAATTTTCTTTGGTCCCACTTTTGTATGATAAGGAGTTTGTGTTAAGCCAACTATCCATTAATTTCATGTCTAAATGTAAAAATATGCCAACAATGCTCTGTAAAGAATGTACTTTGTATGTATAGTATTATTTTGTATCCAAATATAAATGCTTACAGTTTTGTAGTTCTGTTAAATTATTAAGGGAAAAATCTTCCGCCATTTCCCCATTTCCATATGTATTAAACCC
>BLKR01016999.1:0-17062 GCA_011170035.1 Teleogryllus occipitalis
AATAATAATAATAATAATAAAGGGCTCAAGGGGTGTGATGTGAATATCAATGAAAGCTATAACCTCTCACACCCAACTCCACTCTCACCCTTCACGCGGGGATCCCTGTTCAGTCGTACTTGTCTCAAGGTTGTGGTATCCAGCCCCTTCGGCGAGACAGTCGACCAACTAATGAGAGGAGGAGGTCCTGGTAAGGTAATTCTGGAATAAGGCCTATCAGGATGGTGCAAGGCAGCCAACTGGACTTGTACCTAGAGAGTCGGTGGAGGAACCAATTAAATGGTCAACAGCGGTTCTCAAAGCCTGAGTGGCTATAGTTGTCCTGGCAGTAGGATCCTGGCAGTAGGAATAAAATGCGCCCATAAGTATGGAGACACGTGCTAGAAAGAAAGCCTCGGAAAAAATGCCGCTACCCGAGGAGCGTCGGGGCGCCCCTGGAGCCATCGCTGGGGGTGACAGTATGCGAGCCGATGGTGACCAGGAGTTGAGCAGGCGGGCCCTGGTCGGGATACCCGAAATGCGACAGCCAAAGGAGCGAACCCATATCTAATGCCTCCCCTGCTGAAGGTGCTGCGCAGGTGATACAACCAGCGCCCACCCAAGCAAGGCTGCCAACACAGCGCAGAAAATGGCCAACGGCTGTTAATGAAGAAATAATGCGCATCTATTACCGGATCACAAAAATTGACACAGATGTGACTGGATACAGGCAGAAATTATTTAGAGAATTTCAACAGAGTTTCCCTGAATATTCCGTAACTGAACAAAGAGTGTCTGATCAGTATCGAGTGATTTTACGTAATAAACTGATTCCTGAGACACGGCTCCAGACCATTAAAATGGAAGTTGGTCGTGAGCTAGAACTGGATGAGGTTGAGAACTTACAACCTAGTGAATCAGAAATTCACCCGGAGTCCCACAAAAATATCCCTACAACAGATAATATAACTACAGCTGAAGACGAAAGACTGGTGGAATCGCTGAAGATGGGAATGAGAGAAGCTATGTTCCAATTTGAAGGGACCAACCCAACTATGAGACCAGTGTTACCTAAGATCAATACATCGAGACGAATGGCACGTATTATAGATATCATGAATTGCGAGGTACTACCAGAGGAAATTGAAATGGCGCACAACTTGCAATATCTCCACCTTGTTATATATTGTGCTGCAGTTGTAGTAATAAAATCCCTGAGAATAGACTGTGAAAATCTGTCAGGAAAAAAGCAGAGAGGCCGGATGATGCCACCTTGGGAGAGGCGTCTCGTCAGGAACATCGAAATACTGAGAGGTGATATTGCCCGTATGATGAGTTATGCGAATGGTATTCGATCACCAAAACTTGTGAAGCTGGCAGATCGTATTATGAATGGAAGTAAAACGCATACTCGAAGAGATGAACCTAATACGACAGTACAACAGTGCATTGACACGCTGAAACAGAGACTATCTGTATTAATAAATCGATTGTCCAGATATAGAACCAGCAGAAGTAGGAGGAAAGATAACATTTTGTTTGAAAAATCTGAAAAGAATTTTTACAGAAACCTGAGAAGAAAGGAAAAAGGCAATTACAAAGGATTATATCCAACACGAGAGCAGGTGAATGATTTTTGGGGTAAGCAACTTTCTGATCCAGTGGAATGTGATGTGAGAGCGAGCTGGATTGGAGAAGAGAAGAAACGCTGTGAACATCTTACCAAGATGCATTACCAAGAATTTACAACTGAAGAAGTCAGTGAAGTAATCAAGAACCTATTGAATTGGAAAGCTCCAGGGCCAGATAAAATTAATAATTTTTGGTATAAAAGATTATGGTTCACTCAGCAAAGGCTGGCTGAATTGATCAATGATGTCATACAACAACCAGATAAGATGCCAGAATTTCTTACCCAGGGAATTACATATCTGATATCCAAAGACCCACAAAAACAAGAAGATCCAACAAAATATCGCCCTATTTCTTGCTTGCCAACGATGTATAAAATCATTACATCGTGCCTTTCACAACGGATATACACCCACTGTCGAGATTGCAGTTCAACAGAAAGGCTGTAGCAAAGGCTCCATGGGTTGCAAAGAACAATTAATCATAGATTCAGTAGTGTGTGGTCAAGCATATGCAAAACATCGCAACTTGTTCATGGCGTATATTGATTACAAAAAAGCCTTTGATTCTGTACCACATACCTGGCTGATAGAAATACTTAAGATCTATGAGGTTGATACAAAAGTTGTCTCCTTCTTGGTACACGTTATGTCGAAATGGCGAACAAAAATTATCTTAAGTACTCCTGTTGACAACATCCAAACTGATACAATCAATGTGCGAAGAGGTATTTTTCAGGGAGACTCACTAAGTCCCCTCTGGTTTGTCATCTGTATGAATCCGCTATCTAATCTCTTGAATTCCACTAAATGTGGATTTGGAATTAAATTGGGAGCAAGAATGATGTATCGCATAAATCACCTTTTATATATGGATGATTTGAAGATATATGCTTCGACAAAATCTCAACTTGAACAACTATTGAGTATTGTGGAATCATTTTCAAAAAGTATTAAAATGGAGTTCGGCCTGGAAAAATGTCGTACATTGAATATTGTAAAAGGAAAGCTCCAAGAGGGAGCCTTTGAACTTGAAAATAAACAATTGATACAAGCGATGTCTGCTGAGGAAACGTACAGATACCTGGGAGTGAGACAGACAAGGCACATTGACCAATGTAAAATGAAAGATGAACTTGCAGAGGAATTCTTCCGAAGAACCCGAAAGCTCCTGAAAACAAAGTTGAATGGAAGAAATATCATAAAAGCTGTTAACACCTATGCTGTCTCAGTCTTAAACTACTCATTTGGCATTATTAAGTGGAGCAAAACTGACATTGAGAACTTACAACGGAAAATGAGAGTTTTAATGACGAAAGCACGCATGCACCATCCAAAATCTGCAGTCGAACGTATAACGCTTCCGAGAAATATGGGTGGAAGAGGACTCACAGACATTGGAAACCAACTTTGTCGGCAAGTGAAGAGCATGAGAATGTATTTCCACTCTGCGGCAAATACATCAAAACTGCATAAAGCAATTTGTGAAGCAGATGTCTATACTCCGATAGAGCTGTCGAGACAGGATGTTGCGGACTTCTCATGCAATGACGGCCAAAAGAGAGATTTATGGATGGCCAAAGCTCTTCATGGAAGACAGCCACATGAGATGAGCCAAGAACATGTCGATTTGAAAGCATCGCGGCTTATATCAGGACAGATCTTTCCAGAAACTGAAGGGTTTATGTTGGCTATTCAGGATCAAGTTATTCCAACGCGTAACTATTTGAAGCGAATTGTTACAGATAGCAATGTGCAGAATGAGTTATGTCGTAATGGTTGTCCAACTGTGGAATCAATTCAACATGTTACCTCGGGTTGTACACATTTGGTAGGCACCGATTATAAACAGCGACATGATTCGGTGGCCAAAATTTTACATCAAGCGATGGCTCAAAAATGTAGTCTTCTGACTGAAGATAAGGTACCGTACTTTAAGTACCAACCTACGAGTGTTCTGGAGAACGAGGAGTGGCGCTTGTATTGGGATAGAACTATCTTAACAGACCAGACAGTGATTCACAACAGACCGGATTTGGTTGTGATTAACAAGTGTGAGAAACATGTCATGCTTACTGATGTTTCTGTCCCAAATACTGGCAACATTCAAAGCAAATGCACTGAAAAAATCAGTAAATATGCAAATCTTGTTGAACCCGTTGAGAAACAGTGGAATATGAAAAGAGTCAACATTATCCCGATAATTGTTTCCAGCACCGGAGTCATCCCTAGGAGTCTGATTGGGGGCCTTAAGCAACTGGGTTTGAATGAAGACCTGTACAAACCCATGCAGAAGGCTGTTGTTATTTCAACAACAAGGATAGTACGGAAATTCATGGGAAACAATGTATTTTAAATTCTTTTTAAAAAATAGATGTATTGTGCTCTGATTATGTATATCTGTGCAATTCATTCAAATGTACCAATAAGATGAGAAAGTAAAAACAATAATAATAATAATAATAATAATAATAATAATAATAATAATAATAATAATAATAATAATAATAATAATAATAATAATAATAATAATAATAATAATAATAATAATAATAATAAAAATATTCCTTCACCCATTGTAGCATTTGACTTACTGTTTAAATTAATATTTACAACAAATTTGGCATACTCAACATCATTAGCAATTTTTTTTCATTTTTAGCAGTATATAATGATTATATCCTTCAAATATTTAATTTGAAATAAAAACTCAGTTGGGTTTCTGTAATAACCCCCCCTCCTGGGAAATGAACAATGCTTTTGCAATTGTTCAATTATCATAACCCTCTACCATTGGAGTTAGTTTTGTTATATCATAGAAATTTGATTCTTTGGTTCTGTGTCCGGTATTGACTTCATAGATTGACTTTAAGGTTTTCCCACTATAGAGTATGGCCCAATTCTCTATTCATCTAATTTCTTCCTATTCAGGCGATTTTCATGTTCTATGTACACAAGATCTCCCTTTTTAATTCAATTTGTCTCCTGTGTAGGTTGAATATTTTTTTGTTGTCATTATGAAGTTTTATTGTATTCTTGAGTGCTATTTTCCTCTCTCTTTCTAAATCTTCGGCTGTGCATTTTATTTTAAATTCATGCGGTAGGATATTTATGGTTTTACCCTCTAGCAAGTATTTTGTTGAGAATTTTGTCACTGTATGCTCTGTCTCGTATTTCTCCACAGCTTTTTTCACAATAGTTGTCCATAGCAATAGCAACCTCTTTGTTAGTTTCATTCATAATACATCTTATTTTATTCACTAAAGTCTGGTTTAATCTTTCATTGAGACCATTGGAGAAAGGCGCATCTATGGCAGTAAAAATCAATTTTTTTTTACTTGGAATTGTTTTAATTCTTTTGAATTTATTCCTGGATATTGATCCGTTAGTACCATCTGGACATAATGGTTTTTTGTGACTTCCTCAGTTAGTTTTATGAAGTCATCAGCGTTTTGATTTTTTGATGTTAAAATATAAGCATATCTTGTGAAATGGTCGACCAGTAGGTGTAGGTATTTTTTTGTTGACCGGGATCCTCCATAACCTCCGATGGTATCTATAGAAACTATCTTGAATGGGTACATTGCTCAACCTAGGTGTGACATTAATCCATATTTTGATTTTCTTCATGATTTATTCTTTAAGCAAATGTCACAAGTTTCACAAATCTTCTCTATGTTTATGTTTATATTTTTCGCTGTAAAGAATGGTGTTACTTTATTTATCATCTGCGCTCTTCCCAGGTGACAATAAGTATTGTGTACATATTTTAGTAATATTTTACTAAATTCTTCTGATAATGAGAGTTTTTCTCTTCTTTTAATTTTTATAATAAGTTTCATTTTAGAATATTAGTTTTTTCTTATTGTTTTGTAGTTTTGTGCATCTTCTTTGATCCTTTTTTATGTCTTCTGATTTCACTAGGTTTACTATTTTTAATATGTCATCTGAATTTTCATCAGGCTCTAGAACTGGATGCCTGTTTAAACAGTCTGCCTCTTGGTTTAATTTTCTAGGATTATATTTAACTTTAAATTGTATTGGGACAGATAGTATGTCAAATCACCCAGTTCTTAATCTGTTATTGCTTTTATATTTAAATTTTTTAAAGGTTTATGATTGGAGTGTACCAAAAATTCTCTTCCAAGTAGCCAATGTTGCCAATATATCACAACCTTTTTTATTGCCAAGCACTCAAGGTAAATTGCTTTTTTTTTCCTTTTGAGCTTCACTCAATTTTTTCGAAAAATATGCCACTGGCTTATTATCCCCTTGGTTTAGTACAGCTCCGATTTCTTTTATGCGTGCGTTCTTTTTCCAATTGTTCCATTCTGATTCTACTGTATTTTTCAAAATCATACTTGAGTACCAATCTGCGCTTGCATTGTCAAGGGAAAATTTTAGAATTTCTCTTCCACAAAACAGCGTTCACACTCTTTTTCAAACTCGTTTATCCATTGGCATGCGTTTGAGATTCTTCCATTAAATATCTATATATTAAAAAAAAAAAAAATAAAGCATTCTGCCATGGCTTCGTTTGGAGCTTCTACTGAATTGATTGTAGTATTTTTTTCCTTTAAATGAAAGAATGTGATCCCTAGATGTGTTATCAGATATTGTTTGTGTTGATTCACCAACATTTACGGTGTAAATTAATTAATTAAATCATTCTTTAATACTATACTTATCAGTAGTCAATTGTTTTCTTCCAAAATGCTGTTTCAAAATCGATAATATGAAACGCTAGATGTGAGTCCACGCTGCTTGATGTTTTGTTTTGATTGTTGAGATTTGTTTACAATTCGTCATGGTTTTGTTTCAGTGTAATAATTGCATTGTGGCTTTGACAGTTTGCATGTATTTGCTTTTGTGGTGTATTTTGTAGAGAACATTCGGACAGTGGCTTTTGCTCAGTTGTACTGAAGTAGTGAAATTGTTCACAGGTTATGTCGAATTCCGAATAGTTGTCCACGTGCCCCCAAAGAAGCAAACGTACACTGGACGCAGAGAATGAGAAAGTCAGCGCAGAAAATGTCAGTTTTGTTCTGCTTTGTACTTCCCATGCGAGAGAAATTCTGCAAACGTGTTTACTCTGTGTTGCTTAAATTGGAAAGTAAGTTTACCTTCGAGCAATATGCCAGAAGTAATCAAATGACACATCAAAAAACTTTAGAAATAATATCCGTCAGTATAATAGTGCTTTTTCTTTTGTGTCATATCGTGTATTATTGGAATATGTGGGCCATTTTGCATTGCCACCTGGTCATGGACCATACGTGTTCAAAATTTTCGGAACTACACATCACAGAATTTCTTCGTTATAACCCGAAGATCCAAACAATGCAACATATTGTGAACATTAGTCTGGGCACAGTATTTTACATTTATCTAAGATCTCACCGTCAAATTTTGACGGGTTCTCACTAGTATTGATAATAATATCATTGACAATTTTTCTCAAATTTTTTACTTCAGATATTTGTTGCTTATCTTCTAAAACTTTCTTTAAAAGTTTCTCAATTGTTTCATCTGAGGTACTCGGGTAGATTTTTCAACTTTTTCCTCTGTAATCTCTTCTATGTAGTAGTTGTAAAATTGCAAATTTTCCTCTTCATCCAAATATACTTTTGATAGATTTTCTGATAAAGAAATCCAGACTTTGATGTCTCTTTTTTTTAAGTATTTCTTACCTTACCAAATATTTGTGTTGTAATTAGCTCCTTGTGAAGGTTTGTGTTTTGGAGTTCATCTGGTAAGCCATTTAAAGTTTTTACCTCGCGTGAATTAATAGCTTAGAACTTGCGCTTCTTGACACATGCCATCATTCATCAATTGTATTCCTGTCTTTGAAATCAGTGGCCAGGTGCCTACATTGCGGTGTCAGGTATCAGTCATTTGTTCGGTAGCATGGCAGATTCAAATTTTTAGGAAACGACACACAATAGTCTTTGTTTTCTTTATACACATATATATGTGTATATATACATGTGAATACATATATATGTACATAGAAACAAAGGCATGCAGTGCTGTTAACATTTCCAATTTTAAGCTTGGCAATGCTGCTGATTTTAATTATGAAAATTATAATTAGCAGAGGAAGCTGATTAAGTTGCCCTAAAACTTGTCAAATACTTGTAATAATATCAAATGTTTATTTGTATTTTTACTTTAAAAATTTTGACAGATTTAATGTTCTCTATTTATTTTTATTGTAAAATTCACATAAAAATCCATTGAAATGTATTTATACACATTTAAATTATAAGAGGATTATAATTCTTTCACTACTTTCTTTTCATAATTTGTTGTATTGTCACCAAAATTGTCAATAATATGTACATAAAAAAAAGAGTGTTAACTGCAGGCAAATTTTTCTCTGTAGTGAGTTTTGAAAAGTTCTTGAACATCGGTTTTCTTTTGTTGTATGTTTTTCATTGGTTTAAATAAAGACTTGTATTAACCTATCTCACTTAAAAAGGCAGTATCTCCGCAACGCGCCAGCTGTGTGGTTGCTCAACCAAAAAGCTCTATCTTCCCCGTGTTAAATCGAAGGACCAAGGAGTAAAACCAATTATAGAGCCATTAGTCATTAATAGAGCCACGAGCGTGGTGCAATTCCTGACAAGGCACCAGACACCGGAGAGAGCGCCATTTGGACGCCCCTTTCGTTTCAAAATGATTTCATATACATCGCTTTTGCTGCAATATCTTCAATAATGAATGTTTCAAAAGGAAAATGTATATTCCTAAGATATTATGAGATCTTTTTCATTTTCTGGGTGCCTTTCACGAGGGCGATCGCCTCTCCGCACTTTCTGCTCCCCCGCTCCGCACAGCTCAGGGAAGGCTTTGGGTGCTGGGGGCCCTTTCTTGCGTGGAAGGCCCTGTGCACACGCCGCTGTTCCGGCCGCTGCGGCGGTCTCGCGCAGGATGCGCGGAGCGGACGGCCTCAGCGCCCTTGCGAGCGCCGTCTCCACCCGCTTCCGCAGCTCCGCCGGGAACAGGTTTCACTCTGAACACTCCGCCACTCGCGCTGATGGATAGAGTCAAACAGAAGTTTCTTTTCTTGTTAAGAAAGGAATGTTAGCATTCCACGAACAAAAACAATGCTTCTATTCCACGAATGGTATCTGGGAAGGATGTCGATTGATTGATTGATTGATTTTTCGTGTTTCCGGGCGCGTCAACTGCTATGGTCATTAGTCCCGTTAGTGTAGTGCATGTTTTTCTCGGGAGATGGCGGTGATCTTCCCCCGCTGGATGGCGAGATCCGGCGCCAACCTACCGTCGACTAGTGGGGTTTCCCCCTAACCAGGACTCTCCCACCAGCGGGGCACCGCCCCAGCCGGGACAAGCTCTAAGCTCCCGACCGGTCTCCCGGAGTATGTGGTAGTGTAGTGCATGTTAGTGTGAGTGTGTAAGGGGAGAGGATAGGACAAGGAAGAGGAAGGACAGATCGCGCGCGGTCCGTGGCCCGTTTGGTAGGGTATTGCTCCGGCATTCGCCTGGTTTTGATCGGAGAAACCACGGAAAACTACCGATTAGAGCAGCCGGCCGCTAGACTTCTCCTCCAGACAGCAGCTGAATTCGACCTAGCTAAAAAGCTAGTGTCGAAAATCCTGCCGCCGTCAGGACTCGAACCTAGGACCTCCCGGTTAGAGGCGCTGCAGAGACATCATTTAATGCACTGAGCTACCGCTACCAGTCCCGCCACTCGCGCTGATGGATAGAGTCAAACAGGAGTTTCTTTTCCTGTTAAGAAAGGAATGTTAGCCTTCCACGAACAAAAACAATGCTTCTATTCCACGAATGATATCTGGGAAGGATGTCGATAAACTTATCTCTATTATGCGTAGTGTCGCCATACTCTGATGTAAAATCTTAGTGCCTGTTTGATAGAATCCAACATGCGGGTACTGACGGATAGAACGGTGTTTTTGTATAATTGATAAAAATGATATTTTTCTGTAATATGAGAATGTTTAATATTTTAAACGTTGTGTTTATGCATTTTTCTTCGTTAGTGTGCAAAAACATGAATGTTATAACTAAATAATGCGGGCGTTGGACGTAGTCCAACGCGCGAGTGCTCGTGCTACGAATGACCGCGCGAGTGACGGAAATGTAATAAAATCTTCAAAATGGTTTGCAACTAATTATTTACGTCTATTTCCATGGTACATTCAATTATAATATAAGCACAGATATATAAGAAAAATGTATAAATGTTGTTAATGGGAAAAATAAACTCATTAATGATTGTGTTGGACGGAGTCCAACGCGCGAGTACTGGTGTTACGAATGGCCGCGCGAGTGACGGAATGTTAAAGCCGGCATTTCTAGGAGTGCGGTCATGCTTGGGAAAGACAGATGACGGCGCAGGAGGAGCGGCCGGGAATACCTCGCATTCATACGCCCACAAGGGGCGCACGCACACGGTGTATAAGCGCCGCTTGTACGAAATGTCAAGGTCAGGAGAATGGAGAGGAGGCTTCAATAAAAGGGTAAGCGTTTTTATCCTGGTCGCCAGATATCGAGCGTGCACATGCCAACGAAGACTGCTGCCAAGCAACACGCCCAAATACTTCTCTTCCCTCGGCCAAGGTAAACGCGCACCCGCCAAGCTCACCGTTTTATCGAGGTCTGCCCTCTTACGAGTGAAGTTGACGGCAACGTATTTGTCGGGGTTGAGAAGGAGTCGTTTCCGGCTTAGCCATTCAGGAAAAGCGGCGGCGATGGTGTAACGGTTAGCGTATCGGACTGTTATACCCAAGTTTGCGGGTTCGAACCCGATCGAAGCCGTGGATTTTTAAGGGCGAAAAAATCCTTCGTACGCCGGAGGGGAAGTAAAGCCGGCTGTCCCATGTTAGTAGATTTACTGCATGTAAAAGATCCTCAAGCCTAAATGATGCCTCTGAGCTAAATTCAAATCGCCTGTTTCGTCGCCCAAGTAATACCTTCTTTCTTCCATGGTTGGTGAAAGGAGCGTAGCGGAATTTGCGTGGTCAGGCGGAAGAGCAGGCCTCATGGCCTGAGTCTCGCCACGTAAAATAAGGCAAATTCAATTCAATTCAATTCAAAAGCGTCGCTTAAGTATTTTACTGACTGTTTTCGTTCGCCGAGTTCGCGTAATACGCGATATCTTCCGGGAAGATCAGGAGCCCGCAGCGTTGAATACACGTTTTTGTTTCAGCAGGTTCAAGCGGCACGTGAGTTTTTATAAGCAGAAAAAAAAGCTAGGGCCCCTGGTGAAGGTTGCATTTTCAAATTGTATTTGAGCATTTAGCAGCTCTCTCCTTAGTCATGAACGGAATTCTCTGCTTAATCTGCGCGCCCCCCTCCGTCAACGGGATCGTCATAGCGGCAAAGTAAAATAAGGCAAATTCAATTCAATTCAATTCAAAAGCGTCGCTTAAGTATTTTACTGACTGTTTTCGTTCGCCGAGTTCGCGTAATACGCGATATCATCCGGGAAGATCAGGATACCGCAGCGTTGAATACACGTTTTTGTTTCAGCAGGAAGCGGCGCGTGAGTTTTTATAAGCAGAAAAGAAGCTAGGGCCCCTGGTGAAGGTTGCATTTTCAAATTGTATTTGAGCATTTAGCAGCTCTCTCCTTCCTTAGTCATGAACATAATTCTCTGCTTAATCTGCGCGCCCCCCCTCCGTCAACGGGATCGTCATAGCGGCGATGAACGTTGACAGTTCAACGCATTTATCTTCAGATCCTTCTTTGCTCATCTGTGAGCTCAGGGCATTAATTCTCTACTTGCGTCATAGTTGCGTTTTGCTTCAAACTGATTTCAATGTTACAGTGAAGTGATTTACTTCTTTGTCGATCTCAGCAGCCGTATTTAACGGTTCCTGCTCAAGCCGAGAAATCGGCTGTGTTGCGGAACCTGCGCTGTTATTGTCACACGATATTCTAAAGTTATCAAGGCGTTTCACTACAAGAGGCGATATTACCCAAGTTACTGGATTATGATCGGAATCCCATGGGACGATTGAGGAGGGAACCACTCACTAACCGTCTTTCACGTTCATAAAATAGATAACACACGTGCTCTCATTACGTACTTCCGGGAAATGCGTAGGGTTATTCGGTGCGCAGATCTCTACGCCCCGCTTTGTTGCTACACCATTGGATATTTTGTTGCCTTTTCTGCTAGCTCCGAAGCCGGCTCATGATCTACGTCTCGTGTTAAACTCGCCCAAAACATGACTGGAATTTAATGCGACAAACGCATTAATTCCAGGTTGATGCAAGGTTTAGTCTGGTCAGTAGACGGAGACGACTAGAAGTCGACCGCTTCCCGTCCAAACGTCCGCCCTGCCGCTTGTAGAGGCGCCAGAGAAATTGCAAGGATTTCAGCTTCGAGCTGCGGCTGTTCGCGGCGCAGCGCGATCGCGACGCCGCACGGTGGTGGATTTTGGCGATTTCCTGGCCAAAACCTCTGAGAGCTATAGTATGTTTTCTACGACGACCAAAATTATTTTGAATAATCTTTAGAATGTAAGAGAGCTGGGAACATAATACCAGAATACCAGAAAGCCGGCGGCGCTAGCCGAATGCGTTTACTACGCTCCGTGAAGTCACGAAGGTTAAGCGCATTCGAGACTCGCGGGTTCGTGGTTGGGTGACCGGCCAGGAACCCCGGGATCTAACGCCGTCGAGCCCCTGGCCGAAGGGATAAAAGGCACCGACTGACTCCGACGTGACGAGACTCGACAAACACAGTAATTACACAACAGTAAAGTAATGAGTAGTTATTACTTGGTAATGGACAATTACTCCAACGAAAGCGCTCAACGCCCAACAAGGGTTAAGAGAGACGTTGCGTCAACAACGCCATAATGCCATATCATGCCCTCTGCCAGAGAAAATTCATTTATAGTGCCCGAAGAACCGGAAAGGAAGAGCGTATTTTTCACTAGGGCACATTTCTCCCTTCGGTGATATCGGTCTCAGGCAAATGAGACAAAGCTTGTTTGTTCAAGAATTTTAACTTTCTTTTGGTAAGATCCCTCAAGCTGGAAATGAAAGGAACAGAAGATTTAAACAGGCGATTAAACATGTCCTGAACATGTTCGCGAGAATCCTTCTCCATACCGTCTGATATCTTTGTGAATAGATTCCAGGTATGTAATACCATGAATATTCGGAAACATTTCTTTGCAGTTTCCAGTGCGTACTACTAAAAAAGGAATGCTGACGGCTTGTCCACTGGACATTGCCAATACAATTTTTCTAAATCACATCTATCATCGTTATTTCTGAGGAATCTTTAGATTTCTCAAAAAAGCGTCTTGCTGAATTACCGTCGTTGCTACTACCATAATCCTGTTTGGAAAGCTCTACATTCAGACCCATTATTTCTTTTGAACTGCATTTGAATGCGTTTTTGGTCCATATTAAAACTGTAATTACAGTATTATTTCATTAAAAACAATATAATACTCATTTTATAACAATAACAATGTAATAGAACTAATTGCTGGTATGTAACTTAGGAGTTACGAAAACAAATATTACTTGCGAATCAATTGATTTTCGATTTAATTTTTAAACATTTAAAACGTGTTACGATGAGTTTCTTTGATATCACGTACGTATTTGACCTTTTATCGAGCGTACACACTTTCTGAGGATGAGTTTTGATGAGATATATTATGAAAATATTATTTTTATGTAAAATTTGTAATGAAATAAAATGTGCGTAATCCAGTCCAGAAGATGTAATATGTACGTAAATGTTATGTTTATGTAATATTAGTAAATAGTCATAATCTATTACATAAATTAAAATATTAATTTTTTGATTGTATTATTGAGTAAATTTGTTATTTCAGTAAAAATCAAAATTTCTTTCCTAGGAACTGCGTTGTAAAACCAAAAAATCCTCAAGAATCAAAATATCCGTTACAAACTCCCAAAGCCTCTAGCCCGATCAGCTCGATCAGGGATGGCAATTTTGAGAAAATCTGCTGAACGACTTATGCGCTGACAGACGGGCTGACAGCTGACGGACGGACAATAGACGAACTGACAGCTTATAGGTGGTTTCATTGATGGAGAATCCGAGCGCGTCAACTGCTAAGGGCATTAGTCCCGTAAGTGTAGTTCATACGTTTTATTCGAAGTAGCTGTTATCTTCCTCCCCTTGATGGCTAAATTCGGCGCCAACCTACCGTAGGGTAGTTGGTTTTTCCCAACCTGGCACCTCACACAAAAGGTGCATCGCCCCAGCTGGAACAAGCTCTAAGCTCCCCACCTGTCTCCCGGCTTGTGTGGTAGTGTGGTGCCCGTAAGAGTGTAAGTAAGCGGTAGGATAGGACAAGCAATGAGAAATAAGATTACGCGCGGTGCATGGCCCGTTTAGTATGGTACTGCTCCGGCATTCGCCGGTGTTGATCAGACAAACCATGGAAAACTACCGATCAAAGCAGCTGGCCGCAAGAAGGTCCCTCCAAACAGGGAAACAATTCGAACTATCTGGCTAGTGTCAAAAAGCACTGTCATTGCCAGTACGCGAACCTAAAATCTTCCGGTCAGTGGCACTACAATGACATCTGTTGATGCCCTGAGCCACCCCTCCCGTTCAGCTCTTTAGGATATCTACGTCGGCCCAATGGGTACGGGTTATATTGTATTTAAATTTCATGTTGTTTGACTGATAATTTTACATAATCGGTTCATGTAGATGCACAGAAAGATAACACTTGATTTGACGTGACATACGTTTTACAAATCCAACAAGAGATGTGAAAAATTGTTTAAAAGTTGAAAATTTGAAAATCACATACAGACACTTCTAAATTATTTATCGTAATTGTATTTGTGGTTAGAATTGCTTCAAAGGGTTTTCAGTAAAGTTTCTGAAATTCTCAATAATTTTCACAGAAACATAATAACAGAAAATTGTGACAAATAACAATGCCCGAGCAAGGCTCGAAATAGCGAACCTTGCTATCTAAGATCTGAGTCAATACCCGCCAATTAACCACTTCGTTCTTCCGGGTAGAACATAATAGTAATTAGAGTATGGCGATTTCAGTTCTAGAATTAGGAATCCGAAAAATTGAGATAATGCGAAAAAATGTCTTTTGGGCCGCAAAAGCAGGCATTTGGGGGGAGAATCCAGCATTCAAAGAAAAAAATTTAAGCGGTTTCGAAAATATTTTTTTAATGTTATTAATTTCAAGTCCAAATTACGCAAAAACTATTCACTTTATCAAAAACTTGTTCATGACCAAATTTTAGAAGATGAATTCGTAGAAAAGAAACGTTTAAAACAACGATCTTAATATTCGATCTTGTAGTTTTGAAATAATTATTTTTTTGCAATTTTCGAAAATACAGAAAGTTAGCCGGAAATGAGACTAGTACCATATTTTACCCTTCCTGATACATATGAAAAGAAAATTTAAAGAAACAATTCTGAAAACGGCCAAGTTTTTGAGAAAATAATGGTTTAAAATTATTTCGAAGTTGCTTAGCTGTATGTCACACAAAATTGTGTGATAACGACTCACATTTTCGAAAAATAGTACAAGATCTTTTTTCAAGATCTATCTTTAACCCAACAATGGTTGCGACGTTTTACCAAGTAGGACACAGGTCTTTTTTTCTTTTGGGCACCCTTTTGCGAAGATAACATCTTTCTTGGCTTATCTCTCTCGAAATCTATTACTGGAATCCCGGTAGCCAGACCGCTTCCTTGTCGCTGACAATGTTCTATTTTGGTAATGGACTGTTGTCGGTAGTCCAACGCTTTGCAACAATTACGAATTTTGTTTCCAATTTTCGAAAATACAGAGTGCACTGAAAGTCGGACCAAAACCACTTCCTTTACCGTTCTTTGCTACATAAGTGAAATGATTTAAAGAAAAAAATTGGATTCGTTTCTGAGAAAATAATGGTATGTGATTTGTTTGTAAGTTCTGAGAAAATGTAATAATTACCTAAGTTTCACGCAATATTTCGAAAAAAATGCTCATATTTTCGAAAATTTCAAATTTAAAACTTAACATTAAGATGACATTTGAAGATCTGTTTTTGATCTAAAATATGAGATTTCAACGAAAATGAAACCTATACTATTCTCTTAAGCGTTCTTTACGTTATCCGACAAAAAAAAAAATCAGAAAATTTTTTGAAGAAAACAGGACCCTTTTTTGAAGAATAAACACAGTATAAATTTGTATGAGAATCGAACTTCATTTTGCGAAACAACCACTACTTTATTTGGGCACCGTAAGTATCGCAATTGAAAATCATGAAATTGCTTTTACTCTTATGACGTCCTTCTTTTTGTGACAAATCTATCTTCGTTAAAGCAGCTTTAGATTAAAATATTATTATCTGCATCGTAATCTGTTGCATTTCCTTGTCAGAAATAAACCTCTTATTCTTCTTTACCATTGTATTCTCATATAAAAGATTTCAATTCATTAATAACTGGGTTCTACGTGTCCGTCAAGATTGTTTTCATTCACAGAAATGGCGTCATCGAATACGATGAGATGATCCTTTTCGTCCACCGTTATGATCCGTGGCTCGGTGTTCACAGGAAGTGGCTTTTCAGAGTTTTATATATTTAGAGTAAAATTGAATCATGTAAACCAATTCCTTATTTATTTAAAATTATAATTGTGGAAGAATGAGGAAAAGGTCGTCGCAAAATAACAACAATGAGGATATTGTATTTTCTATTCCAAAGATTTGAATAATACATTTTAAAGTATTGAAAAGGACATACTCAACGCTTTTCTCATTCTTCAGTTCTCGTTTTAAAAATTAAATTCTGAAATATTTTCAGGTAAGGTCATTATTTCCAATCACTCAATTACTTGTTTCTTTTCTTCATACTCAAGGGAAGGAAAAAAATTATTCCAAATTATTGTTCCAATTTTTCACTATTCTTATAAAAAAACACTAGTTTCATGAGCTTCGCTAAAGGCTGCAACGCGCAACGGACGGACGCTCGCTCTCCAGCAGACGGTCAAATAGAGACCCACGCCTTGACACGCTTGGCCTGTGAGTGGGGGGACGTCGCGCGCATGCGCTGTCGTCTCCCGGTTCGACCTGAGGACGTTGGAGGTAATCGCCAACGACCTGACTTGCGCTCCCCCGCTGCCTGCGTTGCATGGACGCGCTGGTGTCGATCTATGACGCCGATCGCAAGGAAGAACGATTAAATGAAAAAAAATTAAATAAATTCAAAGGAAAAAATGATTTTTTTTAATTCCATGGGCGTTGACACACGACTTGCACATCCAAAGAAAACACCACTGCTACCTATAGGGGACAAAAAAATTGACCAAATGTGAAAATGTACTTTGGTCAGCGATGAATGTTAACTGGGAAGATATGGGGCAAACCTGTAAAGAAACTCAGACCAACAAAATAGAATACTAACTAGTACGGGAAAGTCTGCGCCATCATTCTGT
>BLKR01017000.1:0-17057 GCA_011170035.1 Teleogryllus occipitalis
GCCTTCGTCGAAACTCGAACCCTAGGACCTCCCAGTCAGCGGTACCGCAGTGCGATCAGTTGAGCCCCCTTAACCCTCCATAGGCGGCGACTTCGAGGCGGCTACCGAAGTCGCCCGCCTCGCCTCGCCCCGCCTCGACCCGCCCCGCCTCGCCCCGCCCCGCCCCGCCCCTCCCCGCCCTGCCCCGCCTCGCCCCGCCCCGCCCCGCCTCACCCTCCTCACCCCACCCCGCCTCGCTCCGCCCCACCCCGCCCCGCCCCGCTCCGCCCCGCCCCGTCCCGCCCCGCCCCGACTCGTCCGCGCCGCCCCTCCCCGCCCCGCCCCGCGCGGCGCGGTGCGGCTCGGCGCCCACCCGACCGCGTAATTGTGCGCCGCTGACGTCACTCGCCTGTCGGCTTAGCGCGCCCTCGGTGGCCGAGTGACGGACTAGCCTCCTCCCCTCCCCCACCCGCACGCGCCCCGAATGTCTGGAGGAAGGAGGGTCGCCCTTCCCGAGTCGTCGGGGGCTTCTTCATTTGCGGGCGATATTGCTCGGGGACGCTCTGATGAGAGCGGCATGACGGCGCAAGATCTCCACGAGCCGGGGGAGTAAGCGCGTTATGGCGAGACGGGGTCCCTTGGAATCTTTCAAGTATGCACATTGACTGACGTTAGAGGATGCGGCGATCGGTGAATTTGCATGCAGTGCCGATGCGGGATCTAAGGGTATTTCCCCCTAAGCGCTTTCCCCGGCAGAGGAGTGCATAATGAAGTACCAACAATGTTCACGGAATCCTTAAAGCCTTCAATCATTTTCTACTTCAATTCCGTTATTTAGAAAGCGGTTAAGAAGTCTTAAAAGAAACGGAATCCGAATTGAAAAAGAGGGAAAAGAACTAGAAATCGTGGCGGTTGATCAAAAACACATGGACATTGTTTCATTCACTTGACGAAGTCATATCACCAATGTAAATTTACATGATAATGTATTTTTATCGTGGCAAACACGAAATGTCTACACTTGTTTATGATCATTTTGAAATGTTAGTTACTTGAAGATCCGTGAAATTTGATATTTATCGTCTTTCAATCTGAAAAAACACCTTACATAAGAACTTCGGGAGACGCCACGTCCTGGATACAGTTTCCAAAGTTTCGGCCAGCATACTGCAACCTTTCTCAGGGCGAAATGTACTGGAAGTGACAATATGACGGCCAAACCGTTGGCAACTTTAGTACCTAGGATATGGCGACTCGGATAGCAAAGTATCTGTTGATTCCGGCCGCGGAAACCTACGCTCTCACACTACACAAACATTTTCAGAAATTAAATGTAATAAGTATAGTACATAAGACATTGGAAAAATTATATTGAGTTAAATAGCAGAAGTAATTGTATGACATAGCGTAAAATACCTCACGACTTTGCGGTGCATTCTATTACGATGGTAAATGAGTCATCTTCCAAGTTTTGTATTAGTACTTTTTCTTCAGGAGTACGTCTTATCGTAATTGTAATTGTTACAAATTGTAAGAGTCCATTTTTATTCAGTTGTAGTAATATTGACTTCTTTTGTTTTCAGGTACGATTGCACGTTGTTTCCAGAGACGTACTATACTTATCAAAACATGCTTTAAAGGTAAGTTGTTTGTGATACTAAATTCTTTGTAAACTATTTTCCTATTCCTTGATTTGCTATGGTAGCATATCGGCGGCCAAAATTCAACTTTGGCGCCGTGATTTGCAACCTATCATTATAGCAATTCCTTGTCGCTAATTAACAGCAAAGAGTCCTGCGTCGGACTTATAATATTTTTTCTCTAAAAACGACGTGTTTGCTTCCAGAAGGAAAAACAAAAACCTTTCGTGTGAAACTCTTTCGAATGACAAACAGTTGAAGAGTTGAACGGATTTCATAGACGCTCGCAAGATCGCGTCAGATACCGGAGACACTGTAGAGTGCGACATCTCGAGAATTAAAAGTTCTCCAAATGATGCGATAGAATAGTATTATTTCAAAAGAAAGAGGTCAGACACCGTTTCGCGGTTGCTCGGCTCGCCTCGCGCGAGTAAAACACCGTTAAGATACATGTATGTATGATACAGACTATAAATTTGATTATAGAGTTGGTATTGCGACCTCAGCTGAGAGGAATTAGCGCGCAAACGCGCCCCCATTGTCTAGATTTCGAAGAAATACAACGACTATATCACGCCACGAGCGGTAATTGTTGGAGAATCTTTCAGCCATGCGTTTACACAAAGGATCGCCTCGTCAGTTAAAAGCCGTGGTAATTCCCATCTGGGCGGCATTGAAGAAATTAAATTTTGACTATTGGTAGCAGTGGTGTTTTGAGCACAAGAGGTGATTTAGAAAGTGCATGTCGCATAAACTATAACAGAAAACAATCTTCTGTTCGTCTAAGGAAACATTGACGACAAGGTAAAATTGATAAACTTCTTCCCTCATCAATATTTATCACGCTGAGGTAAAGTAATAGTTCTCGAAAAATTGTCTTTCAGCATTTTCCCTTGTGGCAAGCTAGAAAGTGGGTAGCCACGCTTTTCAAGTAACCCAATTCATCATTCTGTTGCTCTCCCAAACAATTTACTGGAGCTATTTTGCAACGTCAACAAATATGATATTACAATTCAAGTTTACAGGTACGCAGTCTTCTTTTTCGATAAGAGGAGAGCAATCATTATTTTTCAATTAAAAAAGTTTTTTTTTAATATTAACACTGAATGAAGTACAAGAACCATTTGTTGCGTTACGGAGTTTTGTGAAACTTCCCATTCAAAATCAGCATGTTGCTTCACGCTGTAGATTTCGTAATATTTTTAAAGTTCGCCCTTGAGGTTGATTTGCATCGATATTATAGGCATTTATCGACCTTCCTGTCTTGTTTTCTGCATATCACCTTATCATTTTCTACTTTGCCCAGATACATTATCTCCTAAATTCACTTATTTTTCGTTTAGTGCACACTTCACTTGAACACATATTATTTTCCAATTTTCGAATAATTTATTATATGGTTCATTTGAAAAGTCGTATGTCGAGATTGTTTTTGTAATGGTCGTTGCCAATTTCAGCTATAAGATCTACTTTAGTAATTTTTTTTAACTTGATAGTGTTGATTTCATCATACAAATATTTAACTCGTGTTCTTTTGCATTATGATTCGACCATTAATTTATTGGCCATTATCTTATTTGTTTCAATGATTTCACTTTAAGTTGTTGTTACATCTAAAAATGACAAATATGAACTGCCAAAACGCACATACTGCATCTATAGTTTCAAGAGACATAAAAATCTTTAAATTCCGACTACATCTTGTAGAATCAAGAAAAATTAAAATAAATATAGTAGTTCCTAGATTACTTAATTACCTTCAGAATCATTGTAATAATTGAATGAGCTATGAATCATAAGAAAATGAAGGTAATATACCTTGTAATAAATGTCTAGCTTTCTCTTCGAATCATCTTTCAGTTTTTCACTTCAACCTATCAAGTTCGTAAGTTTTGTTCTGAATTTTCCAACGTTGATTTTATTGAAACGATTCGTAGGTTCATGACCAACCGACCATTATGTTGTTTTAATTCACGTCAATATTTAGCAGCACGACTTCTCGCCTGTTAAAAAATTGCATTCACATAATGAAATTGCGAAATGATGAATTCGTAGTCACGTGCGGTCTGCTAAACGCGTAATTCTTTTCGAAGGTTTGGGAGCCACTCAAAGGTAGTAATGACAGTGGACAGTCCCTTCAATCGTATACGCCTTCTCAAATGTTTACAGATTGCATTCCGGGAATGAATTGCGTAACGTCAGTCATATAGCCACGCGCGTTCTATAAAACTGAAATAATTTTTGAATGATTGGGAGCCACTGGAATAGCACAGATAGCAGAGGCATTTGACTGCCTCGACAATCATCCATGTCTTCTGAAACGTTGAGAGATTGCTTTCGGAGAATGACTCCCATGGGAGTCCCTGGCACAGCACAGATAGAAGGGACAGTAGAGCAAGGTCGATGCCACCAGTGGAGTCCGTGGCACGGGTAGCACGACGAAATCATCCCTCCATGCACTTGATCACCTCGCCACAAGAGAGCAGTATGCAGTCTCCCTGCTCACTTTTACTCTTTACACATGAAATACGATTAGGTGGGGTTTAGATTAATACATTTAAGAACGTTTGTTGATATTTTTTATTTATATTTTTTTCGATTTTTCTGGGCATATCTTATTTACATTCAATTCTACGTTGGTAATGTCAGATTCTAGAGATCTCGAGAAACAAATCCTTAAACTATTTCTCAAATTTGCAATACTTAATCAAACCTCGTGCTTGGTTTTGAGCAGTTTTATAATAGAAAGTGCTTGTTTACATACATATTTGCTTTCATACATATATTATTCGAGCAGTATTATCTATTATATTTGGAAGTTGTGATGCATCGAGTACTTGATTGTAAAATGCTATTACACTGCCTTCTTAGAGCAGGGTTACTAATGATTGTTTCCTTTCTCAACGCTAGCTGCTCAGAGAAGCTCGTAGTCACGAAGGGTGGCACTGCCACCAGTAAGCGACCTTTACATCACTGCACTCCGGTACCGACAGCGTATACGCAACTCTGACAGTCCTCTCGTGTGGAACCTCATGTGCTGACTCCGACAGTCCTCACGTACTGTGGTACGTCATGTGACCTGCTCTGAAGTGATCAGCTTGCGAGGAAATTTTTACTTCTTTTACAGTCAGGGTTGAGCGTTGCCGTTCGTTTGACTCTCACGAAGTAGTGGAGGCGATAAGGTTCGGCTTTAGCGAAAGTTCTGAACATGATATTAAGACATGTCAAAACCTGTCAGCAACTGTTAATGTTTTAAGGCTTAATTTATCTGTGATGTAGGTGGTGCCATGTGGGTAGCAAAGTGTGGCAACAACGCGTTGAACTGTCAGTGTCGCTTATATGCTGCCGGTACTGTAAACAACCACGACAATCGTATATACCTTTTCAATTGCTGAATGATTGCATTCGAAGAATAGAACTGCGTGCCACCGGCCATGTAGTCGCAAGGGATCTAATGTGCAAGAATTTGCGAACGATTGGGAACCACCGGTTCAGTGCAGGCAGCAGGGCATCATAATCTCGCCGGGCTCCCAATTTGCACGCGGCTCCGGTGGCAGCTTGCGGCGGCGCTGACGTGCGCGCGCGGTGCTTGCCGGGAAGCCCCTCCGAGAGGGCGAGAGCGATGGGGGCGGGGCGGGGGCTGCTGCCGGTGACGGGCAGTGCTTTATCGCCCGCGCAGCGCCCCCCGGCCCCGCGCTCGTCCCTCACGCCCGCGCCCCCGCGCCGCTGCCGCCGACGGGCCGCGCCCGCGATCCGGCGGGGCTTCGCGCCCGAATTTACTGGCGGCGGCCGGCGCTGAGGCCCGGGGTGCCATCGCGGCCCCGCGGCGGGCGCTGGTGCTCTTCCCACAACTTGGTCTGTCCCGCTGGCTCCATTTCCTTCTCTCTCTCTCGTTCTTCGTCTCACTCTTCTCTCTCTTCCTCTCTCTCTCTCGTTCTTCGTCTCACTCTTCTCTCTCTTCCTCTCTCTCTCTCTCCCTTTCGCTCTTTCTTCCTCTCGCTCTTCTTCCTCTTCTTCTCTTTTTTCCTCTCTTTTCTTCTCTCTCTTCCTCTCACTCTCGCTTTCTCTTCTTCTCGCTGTCTCCCTCACGTTCTCGTCCTCTTCCATTCTCATTTTCTCTCTCCCTTCCTATCTTTTCCTATCTCTTTCTCTCTACCTTCATCTTCCTCTCTTTTTCCTCTCTCTCTTCCTCTCGTTCTCTTCCTCTCTCCCTTTCTTTTCCTCTCTCTTTTCCTCTCTCTTCCTCTTTCTACTTCTCTCTTCCTCTCTCACTTTCTCTTTCTTTCGCTCTCTTCCTCTTTCTCTCTCTTCCTCCCTACCTTTCGTTCTGACTCTACCTGTGTCTCTCTGTGCCTCCGTCCCTCTCTCTCCATACCTCCGTCTCTAACATCTCTCTGTCTTGGACTCCGTCATCTTTTTGTCTTTGTATTCGTGTTTTCCTCTGTGCCTCTCTTCCGTCTCTCTCAGCTTGTTTCTGACTCTTTCTCACTGGCGATCAAAGAAAGTTCGTGTTGGGTTTTCTCAAGGTTCTCCGGCTTCCCTTATCTCTCATTCCTCCATTCGCTTATCATCCACCACATTATATATAACACATCATCATCCCCTCATAAACTATTCATCTTATGAATGACTGAAAAGACTTATAAATTGAAGATTATAAAGAAAATATAATTCTCCTACCCCTCACACTTTCTCTCCTTTTATTCTACATCTCCACCTCTTCTCTTTTCAGCCTTTCGTTATTTTGTACCTAATCATTTTTGTTTCTCATTTTTCTATCCGTTTATCTTTCGATTTTATAAACCTCTTCTATCAAATTCTTCATAACGATATACGTTAACTTCATAACGATAACGAATTAATATTTCCATTGACCTTCAATTTATTTTACGATATTCATATTTCTTCCTTAGATTCAATTTCTTGTCATCTGTTCTTTGTTTCCATTTCTTATTTTTATCTCAGGCATTGTGCTTGCTCACTAAACCTCAACATTTCTCTTTGAGTTGTGTTTCCATCTTACTTATTCTACTATTTGAAACAGTTCGGACAATTAATTTCAATACTTAATACTCATAGTCTAGATTCATACTATTAAAATAAGAAGGTATAGAGCGATATAAATTAGTTTGCCTTTAAGTCATAAACGGAAAAATTGCCTATGAAAATCTTACTTTACATGAAAGACAAAAAAAAAAGATTTCGCCGGCCTGGTGGCCGAGATCGCTAAGGCAGTAGTGTCGTAGTGATCTCGGACCGAAGGGTCGCGGGTTCGAGTCCCGCCTCGGGCGTGGTTGTATTTGTGTTCGTCCTTTCACCCCTTATCATCAATCACCATATCGTTTCATCCACATAGTTACCATACCGTCAACAGCAATAGTGGTCGTTAATGACCTTAGACGTTGATGTGACCTTAAATAAAAAAAAAAAAAGATTTCACGACATGTTTTGCATTTTAACGAAAAATGTTTTGCAAAAACCATTTAACGATACCCCATGCAAAGTCTGATAGAATCTTCATGCATTTATAAGTTACCGAAAATCATCAAAAAACTATTTATATTTGCCGGGTTCAAGCTAGCGTTTCACAGCTTTGAACCTACACCAATTACGCACGTCAAACCGGGAGAGGTGCATCAATTGTCACTACCGTGCCTTGACAGGGAGGTCCTAGTTTCGAGCCCCGACCGGGCAGAGTTTTCAACACAAGCTTGTCAGCTAGGTCGAATTCAGTCGCTGTCAGGAGTTTAGAGCTTGGGCAGTGGTGGATGATACCTGGTTGGGGAAAACCTCGCTAGTCAACGGTAGGTCGGCTAGGATCTCGCCATCCAGCGGGGGGAAATTACCGTCATCTCCCAATAAAAACATGCACTACACTTACGGTGATAATGTTCTCCGTGGATGACGTACCCGGTATCACTAACAACCAACCGACCAATCAATCAATCAACACACGTCAATGTGCAGCATTGAATCTCGCTCGCGCCGCGTTGTAGTGTGTTGCAGAGCTGCGCAGCTGGATATGATGTTAGGCTGGTGTTAGGGTCGCTTTCAAGTTTGTGGGAGCACAATCGCTTTGCATTACAGAGGTTCCTAGTAGCGGATCTGGTGGGATATGGGTCATTCGTCGTACTCAGTCAATTAGCTCCGTCGGATGAAACCAACATCAACACGCTCTGAAGTCATGTGCATCCGAATGTCGGTGCGTGTTCAACGGTGCGTTACATTCTGCTATATTAATCTTGTATGTTATTCAACCTTTAATTGTGCAAATCTTGTAGGTGATGGTTAGAATTTGTTACACTGACGGCATCATTTACAAAATTTGAAACTAGAAATGAAATGCAAAAATCGTCAATATGGCAACATAATAAAGGGTTCTTAAAGTTTATACTCCAGTTCTCTACTCGATGGTGCAGTTTATATATAAATAGAAGTCAATGATATGACATTTTGGGGTCATTTGTTCTGTTATAATATGTACCTACTCACGACTTCATTCTCTTGGTAATAACTGAATGTTAAAGAAACCAAGGAAAAGGAACAGCCATAGTCAATCCTCAATCTTTCAGGAATGTTATTAATGAAGTGACATATGTTCATCAACATGACAATTTGTTTTAACATTAATCAATCTCACTGTAATACAAACATAAGTGTGAAAATGTAATTGGTATCTTTGTCTATGGAATACAATTTTAGTCAATTGGAAGTATATCTTATGAAGTTCGAACCGCGATACCAGAAAGAACTTCAGTGGAGTGAGTATAAACTATTTTTGACGTATTTCATGCTTATATCTTCAACGCAAATTTGTGAAAGCTATGAGTTTCAATGATATTAAAGTTAGTTTTCGGTCTAAGAATTTCGGTTTGGTTTGTATTATACGGACATCGTGAATACAGCTGTTTGCGAAAATATTTCAGAGAGGGCCATGCGTTCGGGGAGGCCTGGTAAGTAATGACCGGAGCGCATTAGTGGGTCTGCGAAAAGGCAGGGCAGCGGCTGGCGAGAGAGCGCCTGCACAGAAGGAGGGAGCTGCGTGGGCGGAGTCAAAGGGCGGGGGCGGGGGCTGGGCGACGGACGCAGGCCTACCCCACGCGACGCTGCCCGAGCAGACGTAATGAAGAGGTCTCGAGGAGCCGGAAAGCCTCGCTGCCACGCCTCCATGCCACTCTGCCTCCGCGTCGCCCCAACACACTCCCCGACACGCCTCCGCGCCGCCTCGCGTCTACGTCGCCCTGCCTCAACGCTGCCCCCATCCAGTGCCTCTAACGCCAACCCGCCTCAATGCTGGCTCGCATCTACGCGCCCTGCTTCAACGCTGCTTCCATCCAGAGCCTCCTACGCCAACCCGCCTCAATGCTGGCTCGCACCTACGCGCCCTGCCTCAACGCTGCCTCAACCCAGTGCCTCCCCCTCTAAGCGTTGAGGTTGTCTCGCCTCCCCACCAGCCCGCATTCCCTCCTACGTGGTGACGCCTCCAGGTCCTAACCTGACGATTCCTCCTAAGCTTTCATGCTGACCCGCCTCAACGGCAGCAAGTCCACCAAGTCTTCATGCTGCCTTCGCTGCCATCCATTGCTTCTCCATTGCTAACCCACCGCCTCCAAGCCGTTCCTTCAAAACCACTGCCCCTTTACCTTCAGCTAGACTATCAAAAACCCAAACCCTTGCATTAGCCAGTCCAATAACCAATAACAGTTTCCTATACATTACAAAGGAGTTCTTTATTCGACGGTGTCCACTCACAACACCATTTGGTAACATTTCTTGTTCACATCCAGTCCACTAGCGCGGTCTCTCGACTGTCACTGCACCGACTGCCGCTCTCTAGCGAACGAAGATGTTTCCCGCCCTCTGCCTCCTGGTTTCCTCCGTCGCCGTCTCTCGTCTTCCCCGCGGCGCCGCCCCCAACCCCCGGCGCCCACGCCGCCGCCGCAGCCCAATGATGAATGAGTTGCGGGCTCCGTCGACCCGAGGCCGCGAGCTGCTCCACTGTTGTATTTTCTCCTCCACCTCCACAACCCCATTTCCCGTTGAATCCCCACCTCACAGCCGATCCCCGTCCCACCAACCCCCACGCTAGCAACCCCGCCTTGCTTATCTCCTATCCTCCCACACCATCCCACGCTCCGTTACCTTCTGCCCCGCCATACTCTTTCCCGACATCCCTTGCCCAGCCATCTTTCTCCGTTTTTTCTGCCTCGCCATCCTCTATCCTGCCATCTCCTCCCGCGCCAGGGTCTTCTCCCCCGCCCCCCTCGCCTTACCGTCACCTGCCCTCCCGATTCAGAGTCCCCTGCCACCCCTGCTGCCTTTACCATCTCCAACAAGCTCCTCCATTCACCCTATTCACCCCGCTCTTGCGCTCCACGCCTCCCTTTGCCTCGCCCTGCCTCCCCCTCCATTCGTGCCGTCGCCCGGAGAGACAGTTGACTAACGAAGAGCGCCTCGTCCGTCTCAAGAAGCATCCGGGGCGCGGGAGCGACGCGGCCCACGTGGCCGGGAGGAACAGCTGCGCAGCGCGTCCGCCGCCGCTTTTTATTCGTCAGCCCCCGACCGGTCTTCGAACTGTTGGTCTTGATGAAACAGAGTGCCTCTTTCATTTGCACCTTATTGGAAGTATGTAATGAAACACCACGAACAGTGCCATTTATTCGAATATTGGAATACGTAAGTGTAGTATCGAGTATTGAGTAGTATCGAGTCATCTTCGATGACCTGACGACAGGAAATGTGCTTCATAAGAATTTTTTATTTGACCCAAATAATCTGGGGAGTCGGTGTTGCTTTCACGTGGCCAAGGGTGAAGTTTTCTGAGTGTTAGATACTCACAGGTTTTCTGAATGTTACAGACGTCAAAGAAAAATAGTTTTTAAAGGAGATATACAAACGTTTCTTTATTAGAACTATTATCGAACTTAATTTGACCATCTGAAAAACAAGGAATTTAATACGATCAACATAAATATCAAGAATTTAACCGGCGTTTGAACTATACACGTATGTTTCACAATTTCAGTATATTTGCTGCTTCTCTAACTCACCTAACTTTGCTCTTCTATTTGAAAATCAATAGAAAAAAATATTTTATTAAATTTATAAAAAGTGAAATGGAATATTATCCATTACCATACCGAAAACTAAATTGAAATAATAGTATGTACTAAAAAATTGATCTTCAAAATTTGACATGCATGAGAAGAAACTGAGACTAATTTAAAACCATTATATCAAAGTTTAACATTCACGGTGTCACTGGTGAAGGCGACATCACCACTAAAATTTATTACTATCATATAAGACAAACTTAAAAGTGTAGACGTATTTCTTGCCAAATAAATTATCTGTGTCACACCTTGCAGACACACGTTTCCAGAGACTTTCTTGTGATTAACTGCAACGAAAAATACTTGTTAACTTATTTATGCTAATCTTTCGAGACTTGTTTTTCGGGTGAAATTTATTTTGTTGCAAGAGTGCAAAACTTACTTTCTTGTTCATTTAAAAAAGTAACTACGCGTAACAAAATACTCCAGATAAATTATAAGGTTTATTGTTAGTAAAAATTAGTTCTGTTTATTTTAACACGTAAGCTGTCGCACAGGAAGTTTTAACGTAAACAGTGTCTTTAGAATTTAAATATAACTTTGCATATAATCTACAAAGGCTCCAAATAACGAGACACCCAGAAAGAAGGGCTATTAAAAAAATTAGTGGTGGTACAAAATGGCACTGACTTTCTCGTTCTAGTTAGTTTTCTAATTTGTTGGTCTGGTTTGGTCAGACGTTTTTGAGAAACTCTCTTTTAAACGTTTTTATAAATGCAAAATTTGAAGTTTTTTTTCACTCAACACTTTTGAGTCTTCGAAAAACTTAGAAATCGTTTGAAGAAATTCTACTCACAAATACAGTAATGTATCAAAATAATGTATGAATGAATAATGTGTGTAAACAAAAAGTTTAAAGAAAAACATTTGGAGCAGTTTTTGAGAAATTCTTGTTTTTGCTATTTTTTAATGTTGCATATATTCCACACAAAATTGGACGAACACCACTAACATTTTCAAAAAACAAATGCGCATGACGTAAACGACAGAACTAATTACGGAGAACAAATTTAAATTGAAGAAAAAAATCTCTATCTTCAATATTGTAGTTGTAGGAAGACTTTAAAAAATCAAATTTATGCAATTTTAGAAAATTAAGTCGTCAGTGAAAATTGGGCTATTCCACCACTTCCCTATAAGTGTACTTCGCTCTATTCTTGCAATAAATTTAATCAAAAAATGTAATGCCTCTTTTGATAAAATGTTTAAAATGTCATGTCCAAATGGCTTCATATAAAGTAACCCCAAATTTCAAAGGATGTTTATCAAACTTCCAGAGCTTCAAGTTGAGACAGATCGACCGGGAAATATTTATTTTGAAATAAAATTTTGTATAGTTTTGGTGACAGCGTTGTTCACGGCCGGACGGACAGATGGACGGACGGAGAGACAGACGGACATAAAGGCGGGCGGCAAAACGGTCGGCCAGACGGACGGCCACACGGGCGGACATTTTGACGTAAACTAATTTTTCGGTATCAAGGACCCACGTATTGTGGATTCTGGCTACACAGCGTGTAGGAGCTAGTAACTACATATATCTCCGTATATACGTACATAGACGAGAAAATAAAAAGGATGTCTAATTTTGAAGTAACTTTTTTATTTAATCACTAAGTACATGTTAAGTTATTTTAGTTTTTATGAAACTTATAACTAATTGATTGTTTCAACTTCAAAATAGTCATAAACCTGTTCACAATTTACACTGTTCGCAATTTACTTTAACAATAATTTGCCATGAAGACTGAAGAAAATCGCGAGTTATCTGGAACCCTTACCCCAACTGCAATGACATCGAGTATTGTAGTGAGTGAAGAGATGTGACGTATCGATAAAGCTATCTTGCAGATAACACGCACGACTGCTAAAGGGTTGTCAACGGTGAAATTTGCGGCAGTGTTTTCTGAAGAGAATGCAAGTAATCTATTTATCATTTAATAATTTTAATACAATCATAATATTTGTCTACTTTTCCAGAATATAACTTAAAAAATTAGTAAGTACATTTTCGTGACAGGTTTAGTTATGTTTCTTATTTATGAATGAATGCCTTATTTTACGTGGCGAGACTCGGGCCATGAGGCCTGCTCTTCCGTCTGACCACGCAAATTTCGTTACGCTCCTTTCACTTACTAGGGGAGAAAGAAGGTATTACTTGGGCGACGAAACAGGCAATTTGAATTTAGCTCAGAGGCTTCATTTAGGCTTGAGGATCTTTTACATGTAGTAAAACTGCTAACATGGAATAGCCGCTTTACTTCCCCTCCGAAGGAAGGCGTACGAAGGATTTTTTCGCCCTTAAAAATCCACGGGTTTGAACCCGCGAACTTGGGTTTAACAGCCCCATACGCTAAACGTTACACTATTGCCGCCGCCCATTATTTACTCTTCTACGTTATAAAAAAAATTGTTACACATATTGTTGAGATGGATTGATTTTCTTCAATTTTTTAACTTCGTTCAAGGATTTACTCAGAATTTCCATCACGAACTCATTTCTTCGCACAGATAAGTCAGTATCTCCTCGAACCACTGTAATAAGACTTCGAGTGTATTCTTGGACACAAATTCATTAGAAAGAAATATACCTGGAATGTGATTTAAGTGAGTCTCGAGCCACGAAAGAACCACGAGACTTCTTAGAAATTCCATACGTTCCTAAGACTCCGGAATTGCTTTACTAATGAAGCAAATCGCAAGGAATCTTCATTAAACCAATTTGTCACTAAAAGATCTCTCTCTCTCTTGAAAGGTCTCACAGTAACAAAGACAGAACGAGTTAATTTCATCAAGAAAATTTGTTTCTCATAATTTTCTTATTCGTGTCAGCCTTTCTTTGATATGATTTTTTCTCCTTCTCATCTTTTAGTTTCTCTGTTTTCTTCGACTCTTCCTCCGAATAAAGAAACTCGTCCCGCGCTTCAAAAAGATATCTTTCTCCATTCCCCTCCATTTCTTCCTTCTGTGAGCGGCGCGGAGTCATTCATTTCCGCATTCAGTATTTCCCTCGTCCCTTTTATGTTGCAACGGGCGCTATTGAATCTGTTTCTTTTGTCGGGGCCATTAGGGTGGCGTCGTTTGTTTCGGCGCTATTGCCGACAGGGTGCGCCTTGCGTTGCGACGTCCCAACCTCTTGTGCCTTGCCTCATTATCCCGTTCTCACGTGCCCGAGAGGGGATACTTGTAAACTTTTTTAAGGTCGTCTCGTTGACTTCCTGTTCTTCTCCTCTGCACCACCGCCGTTGTCGCCGTCGCTATCACCGCACCCTCTTCCGGCCTGTTCCCCCGCCCGCGCCCCAAACCCATGCTCGGTGATGGGAAAAGTTGGGTGAGCGCGCCGCATGCCCTGGAGCAGTCGCAGCGCATTCCCCAGTCAGGAAATTTACGAATTTCCTGCTCTTTTTTCTCCCAACTTTTTCGGCGGAATCTAACTGCTCTGGGTGGACGTTGAAAGATGTGAAATGACGCCGTTTACTGTTTGCTGACCGGGAGCGGTAGCTCAGCGCATCAACTGATGTCATTGCAGCGCCTCTGATCGGGAGGTCCTAGGTTCGAGTGCTGACGGTGGCAGGATTTTCCACACTAGCTTTTCAGCTAGCTTGAGTTCAGTCGCTGTCTGGAGGAGAATTCTAGCGGCCGGCTGCTCTGATCGGTAGTTTTCCGTGGTTTCTCTGATCAACCCCAGGCGAATGCCGGAGCAGTACCCTACCAAACGGGCCACGGACCGCGCGCGATCTTTCCTTCCTCTTTCTTGTCCTATCCTCTCCCCTTACACCCACACTTACCCTAATGCACTACACTGCCACATATTCCGGGAGACCGGTCGGGAGCTTAGAGCTTGTCCCGGCTGGGGCGATGCCCCACTGGTGGGAGAGTCCTGGATATGGGGGAACCCCGGCAGCCGACGGTAGGTCGCCGCCGGATCTCGCCATCCAGCGGGGGAAGATACCCGCAGTCTCCAGTGTAAAAAAACATGCACTACACTTACGGGACTAATGACCTAAGCTGTCGACGCGCCCGGAATCACTAATCAACCAACCAACCAAACTTTTTGCTGTATTGACTAGCAATGACAGAGTTTGTTATATTTGTCTACTAATCATATTATGTAATTGTGCCTACGACATTAAATATAATTATGATTTTGAGATTGGTCATTTCTTAAAATGTGTACTTTCAGCTCGTAAAGATAAATTGTGTTCCAGCTAGCAACCAGGTATCAAGGCGTCCTCGCATCTAATGAAGCAAAGTAATATATTAAAGCAGTCAAAAACTGATCAAAATGTGAATAAATTCTATTAGAGACAGAGAATACTAAATGCGCCGTAATATTATCCAAACGAAACAAAATGTTTATGACTTTCTTCTCTTCCATTTCCGTTACGATGTTGCCAAGTGTATTTTAATCAATTGATACAACCGAGAATTTCAATTAAAAAATGTTAGAGATTTCTCAAAATTAATTTCACGCTCATTTCCATTATTATTGCTTTCTTCCTCAAATATTAAAGTTATCGAGCATTGTGTAGATGTAGGATAAAAATCGAAGAGTAAAGGGGTTTGCGAAAATATGAAAGGAAATGGTAATTAAACTTCTCGTGTATCCAGTGGTCAAAACAACAAAGACGCCCGACGTTTGTGTTTCGCAGAGGTCTCGCTCTGTTCCCGGGCGCAATTCAAGGAGCGGCGGCGTGATTCGTCTGCACGCGAACTCGAGGAAACGGCGTAATGAATATTGCTGTTCCATAAAGCGCAGGAGCTCTTTTTTCCGATGGGGAGACACACCACTCTCGGCGCGCCATTGCTTTTTTTCCTCCTCCGCGGTCATAAAATTTTCGTGCTTCGCGTCTCGTGAAATATTTTAATTCCACCTGCGGAAACACATTACTGCATGTTTGGAGAATTAATATATTACATTATTAACGTCACATGGCGGCTAATTTACAAATCCGGGCTTCCATTTGAAGTATCAATGACATAATTAGGTTGTATTTGTTTAATGAAATGGCGGGGTCGTGTTTTCGTGGTAGAAAACCGTGCTTGTATTATTTCCGCTCCGGACGCTGTGGCGAGTGAGTGGACGGTAATTGCATTAACTCGTTTGTTAAGGGGATTTCGCGACATGGAACTTCGTCTGCGTTCTCGTCGCTCGCCTTTAGTCCTTTTACCATTAGAGGGCACAGGTGACCTTTGTTCGAGTATGATGGAAAAAATCGTGCTGATAGTACTATCGATCTTAATTTGTCTAGAGATATAAAAATTATATTGCATTTCTCTCTTCTTCCTCCGTCTCTCTCTCTCTCTCCCTCTCTCTCCATCTGTCCTCTCTCCTCTCACTGTCTCCTTCATTCTCTCCCCTCTGTCACACTTTCTCTCTCCCTGATAATTGAACAGTACTTGCTGTGTTTGTGATGGGAATTTAATCTTTACATTACGCCTATCAGCTATTATACGTCTTAAATTAATTTAATTTACTAACTTCAAAAATATTACTGAGATATAATTGGAACACATTTATTTCTCTAGGACTTCTACCTTTTTTCCTTACCGACTTTAGTTTATATTAATTAACCGTTAATGAACATGTAAAATAAATGATTGTTTTACTTAATGTTGCTAACGTTCATGTTTTTCTGTGAAAGGGGAATTGGGAAATAATATATGCCATCTTTCTGGATCTGAGAGATCTAGTATTTTCCCTTGCCACTTCACTAAAAAAAGTTATTTATTTTCTTGCAGCTCTTCTATTTGCTAAGAAAGGCACAGATATTCTCTTTCTATTTTAAACTATGTCTCAGAAATATATAAGCTCATCTGGAACATTTCAAATAGTAGAATTTCCAAAATACTGAATCTCACTCCAAATATCCAGCTATTTGAAAAGCATCCGAGGACTGTTTATCACATGATTGTACGACTATATCTGTCACCTATGCAATGAAATGCCTAAACGTAAAACAGAACAAAGGGCAACCAGGGAATACTCAGAACATTAATAAGAGCTACGCGGAAGTGCTGCAGCATTCCGTGTTCACGGAAACGGAATGAACTATGCCCATCTGCAGGACATGGCACGTCACGCCCGGTTTCAAAGGTTATTGAGGATATTCGGCGAACTCGCATTTGTTCAGTATCGCATGATTACAAATGATTGGAGGTGTTTTAGTAATGTATTGAAGGTATTTTATTTGAAGTATTGTCATCGAACGCTTCAACTTACATTGAAAAATTTGAAAAACGTTTTTGTTATTTTTTTGAGACCAGTTTCCACTCTAAACATATTACTATTTTTTAAAAAAGTTTTCATTCTGTGAGGTTAGAA
>BLKR01017001.1:0-17052 GCA_011170035.1 Teleogryllus occipitalis
TACTAATTGATTATTAAAATGTAGCGTGCAGATACAAATGCGCAACATGACAGGCACGGTAATACTGTGCTCTAACGCCGAAACTATGCTTTATAGCACTACTTTCCTTGTTCCTTCTGCGTGACTACTAATGTTAATTTTAGAATTAGAGTAAAAATGTGAATCATTTTAATTATTAAATTCTTTATAATAATTTCTTTTAAATAGTGATTTTTCAATGTTTCCTATGTTTTTACCCCATACTTTATCCAGAATAAATGCCTTTTTTGTACGCCTATTTTAGCCTTGTACCCTATAAATGGCTGAACCCCGGGCTCTACGTATTCTAAACACTCGTCCTGCCAAATGACGATTTGTGGAATGTGTGTGTGTCCGCGCGTGGATGGTGTATGAAGTCCCTCGCGCGTCCCGCCCCGCCCGGAGGAGCGGGCCTCGCCACTCGAAGGTGAAGTGGCCCCTTAGACGCCCGTTACTGAAATTCGAATGGGCCACGTCGCTCCTCTTTCGATCCTGCTCAATTTCCGTCGTGGTTCTGAATTCATGTGCGTTTTTTTTAGCGGTCACGGCCAAGTCAGAGACCGTTGTTACTGCACAGACGTTTTCTCTGTAAGCGCATCCCTGTTGATGAGCAGTTCAAATAAACGGCACAGATTACCCAGAGGATGTAGAAAAGCATGAAAAAGGCATAATTATACTTGCGGTGTGTATGGAATTAGTCTCTTGTATTCGCCACATTTGAACAGAAAAGCCAATCCAGTTATAATAAAAATCGATTGAGTTTTCAACGCATATATTAATCGAAGGAAATGTTTTAATACTGAACTCGTGGTTGCTTCTTCTGACTATTCATCTCTTTGATTCCGCTATCTTAATCCATATTTAACTACCATTATCAATTACGTCTTGGAGCTTAATATTTATTTTTCCTCGTTTCGTCAGACATCCCGAGACGTCACGTCCTCACTTAATGATGTCTTCATTTCTCTCTGAGGAAATCGTATAGTCTGCTACGGGGTGACCTCTATAACGGTCGTGAAAATGGCACTGTTAGTCGCCTTGGAGGAAAGAAGGAGAGCGTGTTTTCCTTGCCGTCCGCGCTTCCAGGAGCACACGAGGAGCGCGCTTGACTCCAGCGACATCCCCTGCCTCTCTTGCCAAGCTCAAAACGAAACGAAACTGAATTCAATCGCAAATTATCAGTTTACGGGGCGTTAGGATCGACAATAATTGTAGTAATTTCGGGTTTCGCCATGGTTTGTATTGTGCAATCGGCCGTTTGCCACATAACACAAGGATGTCACGGGAAAGACACACACGAGCAATTTCAAATCACAATTTCTGGTTCCCTCTGGCCAAAGCCTCTGCTGATGCAGCACTGTATTTCTAATATCTATTGTCCAAGTAAAACGTTTTGCTGATGCGCACCGATCTGTAGCTTCATTCTGCCGATGCAGTAATTTTTGGATTGAAACAATAATTCTTGTGAGACGTAACATCTCGTTATCCGACATTGACATTTTGTGCTTCTGGCTTGATTGATTTTTTCGTGTTTCCTGGCGCGTCAACTGCGTTGATCATTAGTTCCGTAAGTGTAGTGTGTGTTTTTCTAGGGAGATGGCGGTGATCTTCCCCCGCTGAATGGCGAGATCCGGCAACGACCTACCGTCGGCTGGCGGAGTTTCTCTCTCACTAGGACTCTCCCACCAGCGGGGCACCGCCCCAGTCGGGACAAGCTCTAAGCTCCCAACCGGTCTCCCGAAATATGTGGTAGTGTTGTGCATGTTTGTGTGTGTGTGTGTGTGTGTGTGTGTAAGGGGAGAGGATAGGACAAGATAGAGGAAGGAAAGATGGCGCGCGGTCCGTGGCCCGTTTGTTACGGTACTGCTCCAGCATTCGCCTGGTGTTGATCGGAGAAACCACGGAAAACTACCGATCAGAGCAGCCGCCCACTAGAATTCTCCTCAAGACAGCGACTGAATTCGACCTAGCTGAAAAGGTAAGGTTGAAAATCCTTCCGCCGTGGGGAGTGTAACCCTAGGACCTCCCGGTCAGAGGCGCTGCAGTGACATCAGTTGATGCACTGAGCCACCGCTCCCGGTGTGCCTCTGGCGAGCGCAGGATGAAGTCTCCAGACGAAGAAACGTGCGCGAAAGGCAGTCGCTGCTATCAGCTTTTTCTCCCACAAAACGACCAACCAGTCGTATATTTTAAAAAAAATAAACTATTTGAATCCGTGCGAAAATTTCGCACATTTGTAGACGTGGAAGGATTTTGAAATACTATAATCCATTCTTGAGTAATAATTTAAAGTTTTAAGTGAAGTGTTTGAGCACAGCAAACTGATCTCCGTTCCGACTTCAACCGTCATGTAATAATTAGTTTTTTCACATACACAACGCAAATATGGAGTGGAGAAACGTGCTCTGAAAGCTAAATCTGCAATAAAATGTCTAAAAATGTCTCATTTTGCATATTAGAGCATAAAGAATTACTTTTAAGGCTAAGAAAGCTGATTATAAGGCTCTAAACATCGTAGTTTTAGAGTTGTGCATGATAGTAGAGTGCTACAGAGTGTTGAGGGTTGCCAGGGCCTTCTTTTATCCAGACAGGTGACCACTATTGCATACGGTCACGTAGATCAACAGAAATAGTTGTAATCTTTCTTAGAAAAGAAACTGCGCTCTTCAAATTCACAGTTTGAATTTAGAAACAATATCAGATGAAAATAAATTTGCCACGCGTCCTAAACAATGCATTCAATACTCTCAAACGTGAACTGAATTTGTGCCTTTAATAGCAGAAAATGAGTCTCCCTCGGTTGTCGCAAGACATCGGCGATGAGGTCCCTAGCACTCCTCGCTGGCAGCCCGTTGCGCTTTTTGTTACCTTACAGACATGGATATTGCTGCAGGAACTCGTAAATTAAATGACATTAAATGGAAAATATACATTCCTAACCTATGATAAGTGGGGAACGTAATTTATTGTAATAAAAAAGGAAAATATGTATATTTATGTTGTTGTATTTTTCCAAATATGTGTAAGAAAAAAATATGTAAAACAAAAATTCATTACATCGTTAAAAATTGCCCTAGACAAGCATTTTCCGAACATAGAACGCTGCTGATCTGCTGTTATCATCGATTCGGAGCGGATGAAAGAAAGTCCTACCTAAACAGAAGAAAGTCTTCAGTAGTCTACATTACACACGTTCTTATTCGAAATATACAATACATTCGTAGTATATACAATGTTGTTTACAAGGAGCCGGTGCTAAAGTGAATAGTAGTGCCGTGCAGCCAAGTGAGGGAGTCTGAAGGGAACATACGCCCTGCCCCTCCAAATCGAACGACGCGATAAGACAACGATCTGTGAAAAAATATTTGTTAGTTTTCGATCGAATTACGAATGTGACAATTCTTGCTGGTTAGGAAGTTTGACAATTCATGGTGGTCATTGAAGCGCAATAGCATTTCATTGCCTTGTAAGAAAGATGATTCTATAACATCTATTGCAAACGTGGAACTGAAATGCTTTTCGAGTATAAATACATTAAAATGAACCGAAATGTGTAAGAGATTGTAGTAATAGATAAGATATATAATAACACCAAAATACGTAAAATAGAAGTGGTTCTAATTCCTTCAGAATTGCTTGTAATCTTTAAAACTATTATTGAATGGAGGAATCTTGTTCCTTCAAAAACGTGTAATTACATGAATGTCCGTTCCCTAATGCACTGGCGGATCCAGGGGACAAGCGGGCCATGCCCCTCCCCCCCCCCCCCGCCAGGCCTAGTGTTCGTTTACTTTCCTTTATTTGTCAAAATTTATTTAAATATTTATATTCGAATTATATAGTTATGTAAACAATAATGTATAGTATCATATCTACGGTACGTAAACAATATACAAAATAATAACAAATGTTTATTATTTAACAAAAATCTATGACCCCTCCCCCCCCCCTTACAAAAAAATCGGCTGGATCCTCCCCTGCTTACGGGTAGCTGGAGTTTCTGCAATCGTGTCACCTAAGTACGAGCCGCCACTAGGACAATGATATTTGTCGTGACGTCATTCTTCAAGAGCAACGGCGATGACGTAATGCATTGAGTCGTGTAACGTTATTTTGAAAACAATTCGTCTCGTTTATAGAGCTGAACGTACGAACGTGATGAATGTTCGTAATTAATGGATGTGGATGCGCGTGGATGTTTATGTATTCCCGCACGCACTCGTGGATGGATGGATGGATGGATGGATGGATGCATACGTGTGTGCAAGTGTGTATGTGCTACTCTCATGAGCGAGAGGTCGAATTCTGTTGACATGTCACACTTTCATTGGTGAGACGTTGCTAACTTGTTGATGAACGTTTATCACGACATATAGGTGATAGAGATGTATAGTTATTGGGTTATTTTCTGTCATTTTTCAATTTTTATGTCATGTTTTGGGACCTTTGCGTCACTGTTTCATTTTAACGCATTTTGTTTCCTTTTCGCGTTTTTATTACTGAACGTTTCGTGAAGTTACAACGACACACCAAAATAGATCTTATTATATCGCCAGTTCATGATGAAAGTCACTATTGCAAAGGACGCTGTTTTACGAACTCTTAAAATTACACGGATCTTCAGTAACTTCTTCGACCTTTCATAATTGACGGTTGGAAGATCGGAGCTAAGGATTAGATTTCCGCCTAAAATAGAGACTTTATATTATATATAATTTGTTTATAAATACATTTTGTTACAGTTGTAAAATTGCCCAGGGCGAGGCTCTGCTACTTTGTGGGTCCGCAAGGTGGCGGATAGTGAAACGGTCTGCAGATAAGCGGACTATGGATAACGATGGCATGGCCGGAGTCCCCCGAACCAAGGCGACTAGGTTATCAGCGTGTGGGAGGGTAGTTCGTGACGGAACTACGCTTATTAAGAACCACTAGTGCTCGATGACAACCTAGTGACATGGCAAGCCGCATGCAAGAAAGAGCGTTTATAAAAATGGAATAGTTCCGATTTTCATTCATATCTCAGAAAGTTTGAAAAAATTGGTTTCGGATCTGTCATACATCTCGAATATTAAAGCCAGAGAGATATTTCTCTGTGCAATTTATCTCTCACTTTTATAAGTTGAGAAGGTGTCACACACTTTTAATGCGAGTAGTTCTTGAGTGACAAACAGCTAGAAGACAAAACTTTTTGGCATGCTACGCAATCCCACTAGTTTCCGGTGACAACTTTTTATCACGGCCACAATCATTGAATTTCCAGGGGAGAGAAGTTTTTATTGTGGTGTAGGTACAGTTTTGCTTAAGAAATGCAATCTAATATACATTTTCTCCGCGTTTCAGAAATGAGAATTTTTTGTATTTGCCCTTCTTACACACTCTAGAGTTTACATTTGAAGAGTAATGCATCACTATGTATGTATTAAATTGTATCTTTGCTGGGAGGTATGTTTATTCCACCAGATTATGGACATATAAGTGACTGGATCAAGGTTCTTGTCCAGTTCGTCTATTCCGATATCGAGATTTCTCTGGTGGCAGCGGAAAACAAGGTGTTGTGTGTACGGAGAGGGACGCTATATCGTGCAAGGAAATGGCTGCCTAATTTTTTATCGATTCCTGGTGAATTTTGTCTATCCGACCATTTTACATTTTCTTTCCCTTTCCTTCAATTATTATTACCAATGAAGTCGCAATAATTATGTGATTCTTTGCATCTTGTGTAAAGATGCGATTTTTCTTTGACATAATCAGTGATTTCCCTCATAAACCAAGTGACTTTCCGTATGGGCCTAATCCTCTGTCTGACCCCTTTATTTTCCCTCCCATCGGTAGCCCTGAGTGACACCTCTGTGAACGTTTTGTGGGCCTCCTTATCGTTTTGGGTCATTTTTGTTATCTTATCTATTGTGGATGTTTTCATTCGCATTGCGGTGCCGCAAGATTTTTAAATTTCAGTTCCAGAAACCCCATGAGAAGTGGTATCCGAAGTCATTAATTTACGACCCCCCCCCTTTGGAAAAACAACAACTTGTAACTTGAGAGTTCGAATCAACAAATCTTTTTACTTTCTCGCTATCGCTTAGGCAGTTGAGTAAGTTATGTAGTGCTGCGCGAAGAAACGGCGAATTTTCGGCAGAAAAATTCTTATTACAGGGCACAGGTAACGAAATAGTTGATAAATCTAGTCACTAAATTTAGGAAGAAAAAATATCCTCTACCACGTGGTGAATCCAGAATCCATGTTCTGTGAGTCCTTGATACCGAAAAATCGATTGATGGTAAAACGTCCGTCTATCTGTGAACAACGCTAGCGGCTAAACCGTTCAGTCGATTTTCTCGAAAATTGACATTTCCCTATTGATCTGGCTGGTGTCGCGGCCCTTTGAATTTGAAACATTTTAAAAATTGTCAAAAAAAAGTTAATCAAAAAATTTCCATTCTTTTTTATTAACTTTTTTATTGGATAGTGTAAAGGACGTTTAAGAGAATGGTGCACGTCTCGTGTTCGTTGCAAACCCGGATTTTTCGAAAATTGCAAAAGCTCAAATTTTTTCAGCGTCTTCCCACAACTAAAATATTAAAGATTGATTTTTCTCCTAATGGAATCTGTTCCTTAAAGATAGATTTTGAAATGTCATGTACAATTTTTCGAAAATTGGAGTTCTTTTCGCGTAGTTTTGCACGGTACATTTGGTACGCAAGAAAACACAAATATAGTCATGTTTTTAGTAAACAACAATATTTCAAAAAATTTAATTTTTTTCTAGCACATATGTCAAAAAATAGTTCACGAGATAACTGAGTTATAGTTTTGACTCGTCAATTTTGTTTTGGCCACAAAATATATGGCTAGGCTGAGGTAAAAACTATATTCTTTCAAAATGTCATTTTTTGTAGTATATCTCACTATCCTTCTCCTCTGTCGATATCCTTTCTGTGCACATCAATTAGCGGTAGAGAACCTGGAGACGTATTTAAATACGCAAACGTAAGCACTTATAGAAATGCTCAAGCGTCACTAATATGCGGAAATATGCACAATATGATTTTTTCATAAATATTTAATGCATCAAGAAAGGGATTTGTATTCTTTATGCGTGTCATTATTTTGAAAGAAAAAAATGTCAAAATATTCTAAATCTGCAGCTTACTAGTTACCGTAATGATGTCAAGAAAGTGACATTTGAATGAATTTTTGCACATTACAATTTTTAAGTAGAGCTCACTCCCTAAGAGGGGTTGTTAGAAGCGTTGCAAGTTGGGTTTGTGTCGGAAACTCTTTTCGTTTTTATAGTAATGAAAAAGTGCGTAAAGTTGACGGGTGTCCAACAATTGTAACATTCCCACTGCAGGCCGGTAGCCCCCTTCTCTCAAGTGCGAGTGCGAGTGTGTCTAGACTGCAGCGCGTTGTGGCAATGAGGGGGGGGGGAGGCCAGCGCGTTGTGCGTTGGTGGGCGTGCAGTGGCAGCCTTGGACGCGCCACGCTCTGCCGAGCGCGGGAACGCCGCCCCCCTCCCCCGTTCCCGTGGCCGCTTCCGCGCCCGTCGGCCATTGTGCGACCGCCCACTGGCCTCGGCGCAGGCCCACAGAGCACGCACTGCGGCCAGGATGCGTTCCATACGCCAGCTCTTTACTTGCCCGCGTCCAATACACGTTGTATACAGAAAATTAGCCCATGCTGCGCCAAAAAAACGGAGATTTTTCGACAGAAAAGCTCGCATTGCGCGGCCCTGATACAGAAAAACTGGATAAATATTTTTCTAAAATATAGTAAATTACTCTCTCCCGATTTTAGAAACTGTGTGTCCTTGATATCGAAAAAGTGTGTTTTTTATACGTCCGTCCAACTGTCCGTCTGTGAAGTACTTCTAGCGCCTAAACCATACGTAGGATTTTTCCAAAATGGATATTCGCCGGTCGATCTGCCTCGAAGCTTTGCGATTTTGAAAAACCTTGATGAAAATTTGGGTACTTTACAAGAAGCCCCAGGGGCATTTTCAAGATTTTCTCAAAAGGGGCTTCAATTTTTTTTTAATTTTTTGAAAGAATATAGTAAAATACACTTATAAAGATGGCTGTCCTTCTGGTAGGCACTTCGCCTTTTCAGGCTCAAAACGCATTCTCTTCATCTACTTGTTGCCCGTTCAACGTAAACCAGATGATTCTGTGAATCACTTTGGACCTACGACCATCCATAAATTCTTCAATTAATATGTTGATCACAGTCTACATTTTAAAGTCACTTTTCTTCATTGTACTCTTTCGCACCGTAGGCCAAGAATTTGTGCTGTCGACCAGTCGTCGTTGAATCAGATTATGAAGTGTTTCGGGAGTCCAGCACTTGGTTATCTCCCAATTGTCAATCGATTTGCCAGCCTAATGACCTCAATGAGTTCGTTCCAGAATGAATGGCATGTCATTACTGCATCAAAGAGACAACAAGGACGAAAAATAAACATGACAAGTGTCTAAAAATTTATTCCATTAATATTTGCATTTTTACCGGTGTAGCTACATTCATTATATAATATATATATATATATATATATATATATATATATATATATATATATAAATGTTTATATTATATTATAAATAGGTTTAATAATATAATATAAATATACTTATATAAAGGTTTCAATCTCCTAGTTTGAAGCGATGTTACACTTCAAAGAAAAATCCCGACATTTTCAGAACGCTAAGAGATTTTTCAAAGTAACGAATTACATGAATATTAAAATATTCTCCCTATTAGGACGGTACAATCATTTCCTTACATTTATGCATTATTTTTGAACCACAATTCGATTTTTTCGAGTCTTCGTTAGAGATCGAAATGGTGACGGCTACCGTCTGCCCTCAGATATGTTATCGAATTTAACAGTTTATTTCGTAAATATCTTATACTGTTGACAATGTTAATATCTTCTTTCATTCGCCCAAAAAGTTGCTGAAAGCATGAATTACTTCTCCTGCCAAATATTTATCATGGCCTTTTCAATAGTTGTCCTGTGAGTACGGGAATAACTACGTGTGACATTGTTACTTCGTGCTTTTATGAATGCGTTTAAAATTCTCGACAACCAATCGAGAGGCTTTAGCTTTTCACACACGCGTGAGATTCTAATTGTGAATCATTCTTTATTAGTAATTTTATTAATTGAATATTAAAAAGTTGGCGTTGGGATTCTGCAGCTCATGAAAACGTGCGGAGATTGTACTCCCCCCATAGAGATGTTGTTTTTGTTATTATGATTGTTATTTTAAGAATATAAATCGAATCAAAGTCGAACCAGTGTATATTTAATATTTATTTAATTTTTATTACATTTCTGCTATTTACATTATATAATATTTAAATTTAATTATACAAAGACGTTGCCCGACCTTACATATCAAACGGCCGTGACGCCTGGTCGTAAGGTTATGTGGTGTGTCTGATATTACTAGTTAGATACATAGTTAAAGTCGAATATTTTGTCGTAGTTTGAATGCGTGTCGGAGCGTCGAAAGTAAATATTATTTCCAAGCATTTTTCTCTCGTTTAGGCGATGTAATCCTCCATAGGTTTTCGTTTGACATGCCCAGTATCCTCACAGTATAAACGGAGCCTTTCCAGATCTTGTGGGGTGGTTGATACGGGGGTGCGAGTCGGGATGGGGAAGGACGTGCGGAATGCGACCCGCTTCCGAAGGTGCTGCTTCTGAATGCGCCCGCCTAGCATTGGTCGGAGGAGACCACGGATTGGACTGATCTCTGCAGCGGCCTCTTAGAATCCACGCAGTGGTGACCCATTGACCCGGCAAGCGTCGAAAATCGTGTTGTCGACTTTGGACCTCCCCCTATGTGGTCATCCTTCGATTGTGATGTGGCACGCATCACGTATCATAATGATCTGAATCTCCATTAATGTTCTCTTGATTGGTCGTTAGGACGTATCATTTCGTCAAAATATGCCACTCTACTATTAAAGAGGAATTATGCTCCTAAGTGCCGATGAGAACGGTGCTAGCTCATAGAAATACTGAACGTATCCTCAAACAAGGAGAGATGGATCATCGTGAAAGGGCTTTTCCTTATACTTCCTGAGTGTAAGTGTTAAGTGGATAGACAGGGCTTGTAGCACTTCTGAGACCTCTTTCCCGTCTCATCTCGCATGGACGTTACGTGAAAGGGTTTATATTCCATGAATATTCATGCGTCATATAACATTGATTGATTGATTTTTTTCGTGTTTCCGGGCGCGTCAACTGCTTCGGTCATTAGTCCCGTTAGTGTAGTGCATGTTTTTTTCTCGCGAGGGGGCAGTCATTTTCCCCCGCTGGATGGCGAGATCCGGCGCCGACCTACCGTTGGCTAGTGGGGTTTCCCCCTAACCAGGACTCTCCCACCAACGGGGCACCGTCCCAGCCAGGACAAGCTCTAAGCTCCCGACGGGTCTCCCGGAATATGTGGTAGTGTAGTGCATGTTAGTGTATGTGTGTGTGTAAGGGGAGGGGATAGGACAAAGAAGAGGAAGGACAGATCGCGCGCGGTCCGTAGCCCGTTTGTTAGGGTACTGTTCCGGCATTCGCCTGGTGTTGATCGGAGAAACCACGGAAAACTACAGATCAGAGCAGCCGGCCGCTAGAATTCTCCTCGAGAAAGCAGCTGAATTCGACCTAGCTGAAAAGCTAGTGTCGAAAATCCTGCCGCCGTCAGGACTCGAACCTAGGACCTCCCGGTTAGAGGCGCTGCAGTCACATCAGTTGATGCACTGAGCTACCGCTACCGGTCGTCATATAACGTCTCCCTTCTTTAGAGCGTTGCATAGTTAAGTAATTAGAAATGGCAATTGAAAGCAATATTACTTACATTATTTCAATATTTTAATAGTGCTTTTCAAATGGGCAGTTGGAATGTGCTAAAATGTATTGCAGTTATTTTCGTTTGCAGTCGGCTCCAACGCTTACTTTTGTTATTATTTTCTTTTTTAAAATCTTCCTCTTGAAATGTATCTACGTTTATTAATTATATTTTGTTCAAATTTTTAAAGTAAGCTGTGAAGCAAAATATTATTCTAAGACTCGCATTTTTTTCATCACATGATAGAAAACACCTCGTTTACAATATACAGCTCGTGAATTGTTGAAAGCGTGAGCGGTGACTTGGTGCGAGCGCTGGCGAAGCCCCACCGCCAGCTCGCTTCGTTCTCTAAAAACGCGTCGGCCGCCAACCGTGGGCTCCAACCTGCGGGTAGCCACTAAAGCGGGACCCACTTCGTAACGACGATGATTGGACAAGTGGGCCTGGGCCGGATGGCCTGGGCGCCCAGAGCGCGCGCGGCGCGGCCAGTGAGAAGCTCCTAAGGACAGCGGTGCAGCGCCCTTGCTCCCTAGCGTTCGCCTCCCACAAATCCGGGCAATCGGCAAGCCCTGGGAGCAGTTAGGACCGTCTTCTGGGCATGCTTCATAAGACAAATGAATGATTCGGTTGTCAAACATGCTGACTCGCATGGAAACGCTGCTTTCAAGACGTAAACAAGTGATCGTCTGCTATATCATTTCAGTAGTATACATACCTTTTGCGGCTTTCACACGCAATTTATCTTTAAAAATGAGATCTGTAAAGAAAGTGAATTTCATGGAGAATGACGAATTGCACTTTGACCTTAAAAATAGGAAGGATTTGTTTTAAAAAAATATAAATGTTAATGAGAAATGCAACCCGCAACACCCTATCGCATTTCTGAATCTATATAGTTAAATAACATCTAAACAAGCATTTTAGAGCCTTAAAAACTAAACTTTTAAGGCCAAAGGTTTCAAAGAAACATTCCTCACACCGTTATCTACAGGATAACTTGTTGAGCATTGTTAACGTATAGAGCATTGTTACATTTTTGCTGATCCGACGCTTCTCGATATTACCCCACATGTTCAGAAACTGTAGAATATGCAACTATGTGAAATTAAACTAATTACTTTATATTCTACGCGATTGAATTACGCAGGTGTACCTCTCTGCTCTGAAACAACATTAAATAAGAATTGTTTGTATTGACGAGGCTGTTTTGTATTAACAATTACAAGGAGACATATAGAACAAGTGACGGAGGATAACAGGGTCTTGAAGTAAAAGATATTACAGGCTTTATATGGAAATGGACGTGGGTCAGGTTTAACGTACGAGAGTTCTCGCACGGGCACGCTATTTGAGGTTTAAGGACGTTACATAAAAATGACATCAACCCGGAAGTATCTACTAACCATAAATTGAAATATTTAAGTTCCATTCAGCATGGACAGCAGATGGCTGGAAATATACGTTTCACAAACTACAATCACACAAACTACAATTTCATGAGTTGTTTTTACCCTGCGTCCCTTACATTTTTACCCTTCAAATTTATCCAAAGCCACTAGGGGAGGAAAATTATAACTGACTAGGATCGAAGAATGTGTTGCAGTCCACTTTAGTAAGAGTGCGTTTGTTCAGCTTATCATCGGTTCATATATGAAAATTCAATCGATATTGCCCATTCTATGAGTGGATATGGCTCGGGAAGATTCTTAGACACACACTAGGTGTGCCTGACCGGCGTTTTATTCCTTGACGTGTACAGGAGATAAAATACCAAATGGATGCTATGTCTTCTGTCAGAGAGTGTACCGTGGATCGTCCAGAAGATGTACCGAGTTACCGTGAGCCGAAGTCCTTCTAAGTGCACGGGCCGGAATTCCAAGTGCCGCGCGTCGCCGTGGCCTTCCTGCAGCTCTGAAGCTCCAGCTGCTCTCGCCCCTCGCGAGTCTCTGGGTGCAGCGAACGCCCGGAAAGGGCAACGCGCCTTCACGGCACCGCGGTGTGGCGATCCCTTCCCTTTACGGGCAGCACAACGGAAAGCAGGGGGTCGGATTGGCAGGAGCCAGCAGGCGCGCATTGCATGTTTTGATGTGTATGTTTGAGGTCTCCTTGCGATGTTTCCGTTTCCTTACCGCAGCAGCTGTCGCGTATACTTCGCCCGCTGCGCCAACTTATGAAGCGCGGGGGCTGGGGGAGGGGGCGGGGTTTGTTCGCGCTCATTGAGACTCGACTTGACATGGTATCTCCGCGCTCTCGCATCCCACAACCATTGTCATCACGGAAGGAAGTCGGCGGAAATGATGCACTATTTCTTGAATACGCGTGCGATTGGGAAGAACACGCCGGCCGCTTCGCTGTGTCGTAGGCGCCAGCTTGGTTCATGATCCACAGTTGGCTAAAGTTGAGAAATGCCGGGCTGGACAGCCAAAATGGTTCCGCGAACCAACTCTCGAAGATTCCTTACAAATAGTAACGGTTTTGAATGGAAGTGACAGTTGTAGAGTAATTTGTGTATGGAGGCAAGGCGAAAAGTTATTTGACTCGCACAGATACGGCGTTGACAGCAATGAACTTTTTTGTTATGTTTGTACGTGTTTCGCAATGTTTGTCAAGTCTTGTTGAAGTTATTAGTTTTGTTCGAACCGCTGTGGAAAGTAGACATCCGGTCTGTTTTCTTCAAGTGGAGAAATTGGAATACCGTGCCGTCATAAAATTAGTTGTTTTGGACAGGTTATCGCCAGTGGTGGTGAGACTTTGAGACTTTATAAGGCGTCTGCTCATTAATTTTTCGACAGTCAAGAAACGGGCTGCTGAATTTAAACGTCGTTGTACTTCTTTTGAAGGTGATCCAAGTGAAGGGCGACCCAAAATTGTGACCACAAAGGAAGATATCGAAAAATATTGGAAAATCGGCGATTGAAGGTGCATGAAATAGCTAACGGCGTGAACATCGCAGAAGAACGCGTACGATACATTGTATACGAAAAATTGAGAATGATGAAGCATTATGTAAGATGGATGCTAAATTTGTTGACTGCTGACCAAAAACAGATGCAGAAACGACTTCCACGGCAATGGCTGGACCGCTTAAAATTTCTACTCAATCAATGCGACGATTCGTCACTATGGTTGAGGTGTTCAGGACTTTTCACCGGTAATGAATTAGCAATCGAAGTTTGGGAAGCCGGCACTAAAGCACACATACAAAAAGGGCAAAGACCGTTTCATCTGCTGGAAAGATTCTATCTAGGGTTTTCTGGGATGCCTGAGGAATAATTTCCACCGTTCTTAAGGGTAAATGGTTAGCTGGCTAACCATTAGCTAATAATTCATCTCTATTAGCTGCTCAAGGTCTGTTCAAAAAACAAAGGGACCAAGCATAATATAATAATATAGACGAATAGACACATAAACATTTAAGTTAAAACCATTAATTGGAAAGATTATGCAAGTCTTCTGGACCAACTCGAAATAATTCGCGTTAAGAGGCCTGGGTTGAAAAGGAAAAAACAATATCATTTTCGTCTGGTCAATACATTTTCTCATAAAGGAGCTTTGGCAATGGGAATACTGACGTATTTGAACTATGAATTGTTGGAATTGCCCTATCCATCTGATTGGCACCCTCTGACCTCCGCGTACTCCCACAAAAAAAGAAATCTTTCTGGAAAAAATTTGCGTCCATTGAAGTCATGACAACCGTAGATGGGTATTTTGCAGACTTTCCAGATTCGCACTTCAAGGATAGAATATACTCGCTGGAAGAACGTTGGACAAAGTATGTTGACTGAAAGGGAACGAGGTAGATAAAAAGTGCAATTTTAAAGATCTTTTTTTCACTGAGAGACCCAGATATCTTCATCCCTCGCTCGTATGTAGGATAGCGGAGGGCCTCGTGATCTGCTAACCCGGGTCCCGACGAGCGTGGATGTCTCTCCAGATACTATCGCAGAGCTGGCGATGAATTAGTTGGTGACTGAAAATGAGCCGTGTAGGCATGTGCGATCAGCAAATCGACCAGGTCTAAAGAAGGCAGTGAAACAGGATGGGGAAAGAACATTCTCGGTCCTTGGTCACTGGGCATCCTGCTCGAGTTGATGGGATGTTCCAATTCGTATGACCACAGAATGTACGAGTACGTAGAAATTGCTTAGAGGTGAACCCCATTGATAGGTGGAAGGGGAGTGGATTTAAGATGTCGAAGTGAGGGGGAGAGGCGGCTTCGCCGCGGGGCGGGGCTCAGGGGTTGGAGGGCGAGACTTCCCGAGAGGAGCGCCGCCGCGGGCTGCACTGGCACTGCACCAACTTCTCGCCTGCAGCCGCCCACCGGCCGCCAGTATTTTCGTCGCCGTCACCGCTCCCGAAGCGCGTGCTGACCTACAAGGGTGGCATTTTTAGCGAGTGACGACGTGGTGCCTCTCCGTCTCGGAAGAAGCCCCGTTGAGTGCGGTGCTGCTTTGTTTGCAGCGATAGTACTACCAGTGGCGGATTTTCGATACTCGTAGCTCGGTCAAGTTCAGCTCCTGGCTGGAGAAGAATTCCAGCGGGCGGCTGCTCCCGTTTGCCGTGCTTTCTCCCATCAATACCAGGCGAATGCCGGAGCAGTAACGTAAAATATTGGCGATGGATATTGAGTGAGTTTTCTTTCCTCATCATTGTCCTCATTTCCCCTCTTCAACACACACACGCATTGCATTTCCACACACGCTGGGAGACCGGTCGCGAGCTTAGAGCTCGTGCCGGCTTGGGCGTGCCCCGCTGGCGGGAGATTCCTGGTTGAGGGAAACTCCGCTTGCTGACGGCAGGTCGGCGCCAGATCTCACCGTCGGGAGCGGAGCACCGTCACTTTCTGGGGCGTAACATTCACTGCTCTTACGGACTAAAATACAGCAGTTGATGTGCCCGGAAACAATCGAAAGCAGGAATGGGTGAGGAACGAGTATTTTGATGACACTGACTTCTTTAAAACTTTTCAGTGAATCAAGAAATATAATAACTCTGTTGGTCTCGACCTCGTATTTTAATGAAATATTGGATCATCAGGGTAGGTTAATAAAATATTCTTTTTGTTTACAGTGCCTGCGTGTCGGTCATGGCATGCTTCAGGGCTATGAGATTCACGATATTACGTGATAAATAGTACAGTATTGAAACAAAAAGGAATAATAATTGAATGGCGGCTGATAACCATCTTCATCAGAAACAATGAATTTAGATAGAAATCAGTGTCAGAGTTTAAGATGGAACTTGTGTTGAATGCTCTGACCTTGTTTTAAAATTCCCCCTCCCTCAGAGGTCACATGCGTCAAGTAGTTTGTTGGAGCTTATTGGTGGAATCTTTTTGGAGATACACAATGTTTCACACTCTCATGGCATCATGTGTGCAATTAATGTCCACGTGTGAACTAAGTCATTCTAGAGGGAATGCATTTTTTCGAAGCTGCAAAATCATGGGCCAAAAGCAGTTTCCCCTACATAGTACGCACATGCTTGAATGCATGAATGAATGCATGCATGCTTCAATGCATGACAAGTTGTTTTGCGAAGTTGTTGAACTATATTCACATTATATTTAAGAACAATGTTTCGCAATACTGTATAGTATTCTAATGTTCAAGCAGCTCTCAGAATTCAGTGAAAACTTTGTAACATAGAATTGCAAATTAACTAATGTACATTTTCTTGGCATGCAAATGACGCATTGACGATGGCGTGCATGTAATCCGTACCGCCAGAGACGTGAGTTGTAAAGTACTTTGATGTAGAAATTCCTATGCTGAATAACAACAGCAAGTGAGTAAAAATTTCATGGCTCATTTCATATTACTCGCTGTCGTTGCTTCGGAAATTTGTACTGATTTTAGGAAGGAAGAAGGAAAATATTTTCCACCGCGGACAGTGAATTTCTTTTGTCGTATATTTTGTCCCCGCACTCGTCTACAGTTTATTCTTCTCGTAATGTAATTCACTCCTGTACGGTAGTCCCAGAAGAAATGCTAGAAACTTCTTGGGGATGTAGAGGGATCGAAATAATTTTGGTTTGCCAATGAATATTTAGTGGAGAATTCCATAAAACTGAGGTACACATGTCACGTATCCCCCTGACTTCTAAGCAGTTTCCTAGGCAGGTCCCGTTCCAATGCGATCAAGGAAACTTCATCTACCTTCCGAACATCAGTACATACAGCTTAT
>BLKR01017002.1:0-17049 GCA_011170035.1 Teleogryllus occipitalis
CTAACTAAGATTCAGTGCTCGAGTCCTGAATGTTAAGCGAACAGTCTGCTCAACAAGCCTCGACGATGTCTTCGGTCTCGCCCAAGTTCTAAGTGGATTATTCATCCATCTATTTGTTACTCTCTCAAACATCAACTCTGCCCGTTTCCGAAACACTACAATCCAGTACTTGAGACGTAAAGCTAACGAAGTTTGTTCAAGTCCTCTTCTCGATGTCTCTCTCATATTGATCACCACATCCTTCCGGAATTACACCCAATAGTATAGGAAAAACCATTTTCCAGTTTTACGTTGTTTTACCGTTACAGTTTAATCTCTAATACTCAGTTTCTATCTCGAAACCCATTTGTTATTAGAGTATAGGGCAGTTATTAACGTATTTCTACCTTGGAATTCCGTGCAACTACCAGCTATCAAATCCTCCAGTACCAGTCTTTCTTTCGTACCTTCTCGACATACTATGTACTTACGTGAAAACTGTTTTTCAAAAACAGACTTTAAATATGATTCTGTACAATGTTTTAAAATTTGAGTAACTTTCACGTAATTTCCCGTGAAATATAGGCATTTTCAAACAATTAATTTCTCAAAAACAGCTCTAATTTTTTCTTATTTTTTTGTTGTCCCATAGAGCAATGCACGCTTACAAAAATTGAACAGATTTCACTGGCGTTGAACTCTGAATTTTTGAAAATTGCAAAAATTGGAAATAATGCCGGAATTTTTGTGCATTTGCAGAACCATTCGTTTCTAAAGACACTAAGCTATATGGCTAAATTAAAACAATGCAAAACTATCCCTTCTATCACAATCACCACAGTCGCAACTAACAAGTTCATCTCCACACTGCTACAATTATCATCACCAAAACCTCACCATCGCTACTATCACCACTCCCCCACCTCCACTTCTGGAACTGCTTCAACGACAACAACAACAAAGTCCCACCCTTCCAACACGACCGCAATCCGTGTACCGTGACAGTCGTCACAACAAACACCTGCCCCTCTGGCTTGGCCCGCCTCTCTCACCAGCGCCCCCAACGCCCCAGCCGCCTCCACCGCCTCCGCGGTCTCCGCAGACGTCGAGGGGTCAACGGCCGCACCCCGCCCTCGAGGGATAGAGGGGGCGGGGCGCAGGCCAGGGGCGGAGGCGGGCGACGGCGTGGCGCCGGCCGCGACCCCGAGCGAGCCCCCGACCTTGCTGCCGCCCCGCCCCGCCCCCTCCGCGCCAGGGATCGATCTGCGGCCCCGCCCACCGCCCAGGGCGCTCCGCGTCCGACACGGAATTATTCAACAAAGGAGGAGATGTACTTAACCCAGCGCTGGATGCGTTATGTTGTGTAGCAGGAAAATGAGATGCAACGGACTCGAGGTAATTCGTAATTGGATAATTTGAATCATTCGTTAATTAGAGAAAAGGCTTATATTATTTCAAATAATTAACTCCACCCGCGTTCAAAATTAATGTTCAATTCAAATTTTGGTATTATACTAGAAGAGAAATTCCAAGATACCATTTTATGTTCTTGTCATCTAATGTCCCAGCTGAAAATCTGGAACATTGACTGTCCCACGAAATAAACTTTTTCGGGCATTTTCGAATTTGGCAGCACATGCCACGTGCTAATAATCACATCATGACATACTTTAGTATGACTTCTATTTCCACAGTTTAAGCTTCCACTGTATTTTTTAGGTTTAGATGTTCTGTCTGACAAGGCGGTCATTCCGCTCTCGAAACATCAAAAATACATTTTATAGAGACACATACGTCCTATTGCCTAATACTCGTGTGTTTATTATTATTGAAATCAACATTGATCGGCGATGGCTCGAACAAAAGGATTGAAAACTCATTTTTAGTGAGCGATTTTCCATTACGTATCATTTGGAGAATATCACTGCTACAAAGATCACAACACTTCTTCAGAACTTATTCTTGAAGTAATGGCAGACGCTAGTTCAATCAATATTCTGTAGGGTGTCAATTCCATTCATATTCTACAGGATATCTAAGTCTGTCATAAAACAGTAGTCCTTGGGCGACTTAAAAATAATAAAATACAAGTTTAGATGTCAAATAATTTGTGTTGTTATTGGGGATGTATTATGAAGCGAAAGGGTATCTATCACTATTACGGCCATTATCAATCCACAGCATCAATATTACTTCTCAACATCCGCAAAAGATACCTCCAAAATCCCCCCCCCCCCGGTAACAGCAGAGGGGGATCCTCATTACCGTTATCAGCCGCGCCATCACCATTGCCGGGTCTGTCTCGGTCCGCCAGGGGGCGTCCCGGGGCGACGTCCTCCGCCGCCGCCGCCAGCGCTAATAAATCATCGCGGGCGTTTGGCCGAGCGCGCCTAGGCGGCACGGGCCCCGGGTGGCGGGGCTAGGCCAGGCCAGGCCAGGCCAGGCGAGGCGAGCGCCGTGTTGACAGGCCCCGCGCGGGAAATGAGCCCGGCCGCTTTGAGCGCGCTGAACCCAAGCCCCTTCATTACGGCGCCGCGGAAACAGGAGACGGCGGACGGCGCGGCGCGCGGGCGATCCGCCCAAACCCAGACCCAGGACCACGCCCCCACGCTCAACAGAAAGCACAGAGTGAGATGAAAGGGAAGAGAAACGCCGAAGAATACCGAGACTGCAATGGAAATTGAAATAAATGAGGAGATTAATAGGAAACGGGATAAAGTTTTCACCAGATTTTGATGACCAAAAATATTCTAAAATGGTCCGGTTAATGACAACAAAAAGAAAACGAGACGATTTCTTTAAAAGAATTTTCCATGAAGTGACTAAGCACATTAAATTTTCAAAAATCATAAAATTTACAAAAATCTGACTTAATTTAAAACGTTCTGAAAATGGAAAATAATTGCACAAGATTAAAAGGTTTAAACGAAAATACATTTCTAAAAAATTATCTATAAATAAAAACTCACGGAATAAGAAAGACCTCATAAAATGCGTCTCAAAAATCCGAAGGTTGTAATCATTTAAAAATAACACGTAAGAAACTCGTAATAAAACACAAAAAATATAATGGTAATAATAAATATTATAGAAAAAATGGTTGGAAAGAAATGGAATCAAAATTATTAGATGCATTTGAAAAGGATAAATCACTAACGTAATAGGAAAAGGTGAACTCGAGATTGAGGAGGCGATCTAAAATACGAGTATTTAAATGAAAAAGGAACGTATTGATACTTACAAAATGAGACGTTCACGGGAATTGTGAGAAAACGTGAGAAGACTTGCAATACTAAGGATTAACACAAGCAAAAATAATTCGTCAACTCGTTGTCACTCGTTTTTCTTCACTGTAATTAATTCTAATTTGTATTATTGAGTTTGACAATGGCGATAAAAATTACAAACACATTCCAATAATTTACAAAATTGTATTTATTCGATTTTATTGCCTCAATTTTCAAAAGAAAGCAGAACCCATTTTCTTCCTACAAAAAGACGCCTGTACGACAAACTGGAATGAGTATGATGCAAACGAATTTATCAACCGTCATAGCAACAACAATTGAAAAAAAATACCATCAAGCAAAACATGGAACAATACGTCACACAGAATAATATGCCCTCAAGCCCAAAACGTGACACAATCCCAGCAACGCATTTCATCCATCACCCACGCTGCAAGGACGGACGATATTGCGCGAGCAGCAACCACAGTGACGCAGGTACGACAGGTACAACCTCGTCGGCAGCACCGGAGCCTCCTGGTGGCGTTGATGGAAGAGAGGGTGATGGAAGACAGGACGAGCGCCGCGCCGCGCCGCGCCGCGCCGCGCCGCGCCGGAGGCCGTGGTTTTGGGGAGGCGCGTCTGAGATGAGCCAGCGCTTGCTTTGAGCATCCGCCCCCGACCGACAGCGCTCACAGGCTTAATTTGCGAACACATGCTCTAGGACGGCGCGCGTTTATTCACGGTGCGTCGCTGGTGAAAGGCGGTGCGGCGAGACGGAGGAGCTGGCGGCGACAGGCCTTGCGGTGCGTTGGAGGTCCGTGGAGGACCGCGCAGTCTTTCATTCATTTTGCACGGCGTTTCAGGCTGTGCGCAAACAGACTAGCGCGAGTACGGAGACCACAATGAGGAATTCTGAGAGGGAGATTTTAGCGCTTCATGGTCATGTTTTTAGCACAAGGATTACATCAGCGACAGAACACTTTAGTGACTATGGAAAAGTAAATAAGTTGTCTTCAACTCAAATAACATTAAAAAAGAAGTTTTGTTACTTTAATGTCAGACAGCAGTCAACTTTATATAAAATATGATGTAATTTTACTACTAGCATAGTTTTTTGCATTACAGAGCATTTTATAGGCTTCCCATTACGTATACAGCGGTGAAGCAGCAGAACTTTGCAGTCATTTCTAGGAAAGAAGTACCTTTGTGCTCATGTCTACGTGTGACACTAAGAACTATAACGAACCCTTTTTATCGCTAACCAACGCAATTTTAAATAAACGTAGCACGTGGGGGCTAACACGTGAATCAACATAAGCAAACGGTTTTGGAACGAGTGAAAAGGAAATGAGTTTCATGCACCAGGTTTCAACCCAAAATCATTATGCTATAATATTACTTCTGAACTTCAAGAGACAGGAAGTAACACGATTACCTTCCCGCGTTGGCTTCCAAGCAACACTAAACGACGTACAAGACGAATCACTCAAAACAGGAAGCGCCTTTGAACAGGACTAATGAACATCCGGCAACGATGTTGTTTCAACGTTTGTTTTCCCAAAACGCAGTCAACGACGTCACTCCCCCAGAGCATTCATATTAGTGAGAGAACTGTCCCGCTGCTACGTTAATCCTTCTCTCTACCATTATGTTTTGTTTTCGTACTTTTATGTATTACTGCGTGTTCTTTCTATTTTTGTTTCAACGTCTGCCTTGTCGTATAACGAGCTCCCAAGGACAAATGATAACATGATTCGTGAAATCTCTGAAAAAAAAAGAAGTTACTTACCTTTCTCTGGAGTTGAGTTTAAAATATCTCAGAACATTTAGAGATAACGTGCATTCTGTCAGCGAAAAAAAAACCTATTTGAGCTCACGTAATTGATCTACAGGGGAATTATTTTTCTACAATATTATGTTGTATTATTTTATTTGTTTACATTCGTAAGAAGGGGCTTTAAAATCACGTTTCTTGGAATTTGTTCTGAAATAGCTAGAAACGCCAGCCAAAAAATTACTTTTTCAACTGCAATCTCATGGAGATTTCAAAGTCACATATGCAGTATTTTCGTGTTAACATGGTAATTACGCATTAAATGACGCTCCTCAGTATTGCACGAGCTTTAAATGAACGAATCCCGCAAGCTACCGGGCAAAATATAAAACTGGTTGATATTCGCCAACCAAGCGAGTTGTCATTATCTCCTCCCCTTCTGGAGACAGGTCCGCGTCCCCACCGCCATTACCGTGCATCCGCTGATGAGTATATTCCAGGAGGCCGTGGCAGGAGCGCGAGGCGCAGGCGGCGGCGGCGGCCGCGGCGGCGGCGGAGGCGCGCGCTTTTGAGGACGGTAACGACCCCGGCGCGAGAGCGCGCACTTGACGGATGGGCGCCGGCTGCCGGAACGCGCCAACAGCCTAACCGCCCCGCCCGCGCCGGCGCCACCACCCGCACCGCTCCGCGAGACCTGCGCCGTCAGCACCGCCCCGAGCCGTCCCCGCTGCCAGCACCATCACTGTCACGCACGCACTCCCCCGCCCACCGACCTCGCCCCTTACATCACCACCCTTGACGCTGCCTCCCTCCCCACCTCGCCCACTCCGCTACCCCCGCCCTCTACACCACCACCCATGTCGCTGCCGCCCTCCCCATCGACGTCACCTCCGGTGCAGCTACAGCCATCACCACGTTAGCCGCCTAGCTCTCCTTCTACTTTTATGCCTAGCGGCCGGCTGCTTTGCCCTTGCTCAGTAGTTTTTCTCCTATAAACAACAGGCGAATGCTGGAACAGTATCCTAGCTAATGGACTATGGACCGCGGGCGAACATTCCTTTACATGCACTTCAGTACCACACATATCGGAAGACCAGGAAAGTTAAAGCTGGTCGCGGCTGGGGTGTTGATTCGCTGGCGGGAGGTACTTGAATGGAGAAATCAATGCAAACCGACGTGGAGGTCGGCACCGGATTTCACCATCAGGCGGGGGCAAAACACCGCCACCTCCCGTGATAAACAACATGCATCACACTTGCGGTGCTATTGACCATAGCAGTAGACACGCCTAGAAATATCAATCAATCGACTGTCATGCAGCTCAGCCGCCTACGGTCTCTGACGTCTCTCCCACCCTCGGCGATCCCGTCACCTTCTCGACACATGAGAGAGTTTGTGCACCCTCGAACGTTAAAGCACTATCGATCTTCTGCGCATGCGCAGATCAATTGTGCAGCCCGCTACGGCGTGCACAAACTCTCTACTTTGCACCCTCAAACGTTAAAGCACTAACGATCTTGTGCGCAAGCGCAGTTCAAGTTTTGCACCACTTTAGTGCATCTGCGCATGCGCAGAAGATCGTTAAAACGGTCCGCTAAGGCATGCAAACTCTATTTGTCGCCCGTATTTCCTCTCCATATACGTATCTCAGCCGCTGACAACTCCCGCTATCTATTCTCCGTAACTGACGATGTTGTGCTACTTCTGTTAACGCCGCATCACTGCTCCCTGGTTTCTCGCCCTTCTTTCTCTTCAATCATTCTTCTAGAAGTTCTTTCTAAAGATTTCGTCATTTCCTCTGGAAGTTCTGCTGCTAGCTGAATCATTACCGCCACCATCGCAGAACGCGAAACAAAATATTGATGCCTGTTCTGCCTGCCGTTGTCTCTACATGCCTTGAGTAGTAGGCCATTTCGTTCCCAACTAACTCGATAAGAATATCTCGTCTGCTTCAGTTCGACCACAGTTTCCTCAATGTTTTTCATGCAATCATCCCATTCCCACTCATTATTTGATCATTGAATGGGAAATCACTTGTTCGTCGACGCTGCTTTCATTTACTGTTCCTCAAACCTCTCTCTCTTCTCTACTCTTATTGTTCCCATCTTCTGGAATAGCCACGCTGCCTCAGTCTCTTTGGCAAAACCACAACCGCATCTCCATCAACGTTACTGAAGAGACCAATCCTTTTTCCACAGACACATTTCCCTCTCATCGCTGTGGTCACCGCCGCGCTTCTGGTGTCAACGTGCCCCGCCGCTTCCGCAAATCACTACATCACATACCGTCACCAACATCGACACCCGTAGGTGGATTAATGAAAGGAAAGGAAACCCAGCACGTACTTACGGTTCCCGGCGGATGAGGGCCACTAATTTATTTTTAAAATGTTTATAATACTTAATAATTATTAAAAATATTAACTTTTAAAAAGTCAAACTTTAGGTTTATTTTCACAATCATATTGGGAGCTTCCGATCACGTTTTAAAAACATCAGGGGGAACACAATTTGGTCATGCTAGTGCTCCAAAAGACATTAATCTGCCCGTGCTACAGTCATTGCCACAGTGCCGTACCTAGTCATCACCCACTACTCTCCACTACTTTGCATCTCCTGTACCGCACCCACTACCACCAACACCACTTCGCTGACCTTCGTTACCCCACTACCCGACGGTAGGCCGGCGCCGGATCTCGCCATCCAGCGGGGGAAGATCACCGCCATCTCCCGAGAAAAAAACATGCACTACACTCACGGGACTAATGACCAAAGCAGTTGACGCGCCCGGAAACACGAAAAAAAATCAATCAATCAAACTAAACCACTCCCTTCGCCACCGTCACCGTCTCCCTGGCTACTACCCGTTGTGTTGGCGTGCGTGCGTCACCATCACCGCCCCGGCAGACGCCATCACGGCCGGCTGCGCGCTCCCATCTTCCGGCGATGGCCCCTTTTAAGCGCGCGATGAATGGCGATGCGCTCCAGATTACCGCGCGCGCGAGCGAGCGCTCTCGCCCGCCCCGCCCCGCCCCGCCCACGCCTGTCGCCCGAATGGCTCCCCTGGGCTCTGCGCGCGGGTGGCCTGGCGCGCTACCGCCGCCGCCGCCGCCACCCCCGCCGCTGCCGCCCCCGCCGCCTCCGCCGCCACCGCCGCCACCGCCACCGCCACCGCCACCGCCGCCGCCTCCACTTCCACCGTCACCGCTGCGCCTGTGTTTCTGCGCGCACGCGGTCGTCCGCTCGGCCACGCCCGCCCGCAACCCTCCCCCGCCCTGAAAGCGCCACGCGGCAGTAAATTACGGGGCTCGCACCTACGGAAGCACGGTCGGGTTCAGGTACGTATTACTCCGCAACAAAAATAATTGACCTGGCTGGAGCGGGAGCGTCGTCGAAAACACGTGGGGATCGGGGAAAGAGAATTTTGTATGAAAAATGTGCTTCACAAAACTCTTGGTTTTCTGTATTTCAAGTTATCATTTTTACTCTCTCTCAATTTAATCTCTTTCAATCTACATTTACTAAATTACGGATTTGGTCGCAGAGACTTCCGTGGTTGCAAAAGACAGACGCACCTTGTCGTGGACATCCATGAGTCAATGAACAGATTCATCACATCCACGATCCAACAAACAGATTTTTCACAATTCGCAAGATTTTCTTTAATACAACGTTGTTTTCGTTTATCAAAATACTTTTGAATGGGAGACTGTTAATAACTAACAAGAAACAGTATGCACTGCGGATATGAAATAGTACCAGATGTAAACATCGTTGGTAGCAGAATGGGTCCGATATATTTTTTTCGCAGAGGAATTGGATCCTGAAAGACTGGATCATTACGCGATATGTCGCTTTTGAGCTACTCCTCTTTAGCCTTCCCTGGGCTTCACTGGAGATGCTGGGTGAATGGATCCTAAGAAAGTCAACGCTTTCGATTACATTCATCTTTCGATTCGAGCTAGAGAAATTTGGGTAGAGGGTGAATGTTTTAGAATAGCTGGACCCAAAGACAATTTCTCGCATAGATAACTAAAAAGTTAAATCATTTCCCCGAAAATCTCAGGGACCTGGATTCTTGCATTCTGATAAAATGTATTTTGTAATATACATAGTTTTACAACATACTGCAAAATCAAAGTGATTTAGCTTCAAATATGAAGCTGTATCATCTTTTAGGGAGGAAGGATGCGCTCCTGAAAATTTTAATGACAATACTGCACACATGTAGAATTGGCTGTAGAATTTTTGGCTGTAGAATTTTTTCTAATAGCTTCTGAGAACAAGTTATGGAGTAATAAATACTATGTATATTTGTACTCACAGAACTGGCTCTCATCCGTGTGCGAGATTTACTCACCTGAAACAGAACACAAATTTAAATAATGTAACGAAAAAACAAGTACATTTGATAATCACAAATAACAATATAAATCAGTTAAAGAAACAAATATACAACATATTATTAATCGACTTGAAAATATTCGGAATTTCATTACATTGTTAAAATAAAAACGATATGTTTGATCGCGAACGTATGTTTCAATATCAATATTTTTCAAAAATTCCACATATTCCGCAAATCCTCTTTTTGAAACTTTCACAGCTTCCATGCAAATACCTTAGCGTTGCCCTAGGCAACACTCGAAACCTTGTCACACCACAACACCATCATATGCACTCGACGCTCGTTCGACAAATATTTTTTCGCCTTTTAATTCTTCCGTTCGTGTTTACGACTAACAGGGGGCGCTCTTGACGCCTGCGGTGACATGAACGCGCCCCGCGAGCGCACTGGAGTTATATATGGTGAAAGTAATAAGGAAGAGGCTTTTATGGTCCCTCAGCGTACCCATCCGCCTCGACGTTCGTACTGCTACTTGAACATGTATGAAGTTGCGGTCTAAATATAGCACGCGCTTGGCACTGCTGCCAGAATTGCTGTCCTCTCCGCCCGCGGCGGCGTTGAGAAGGCTTAAAAATTATTTGGGCTGGAATTCTTGAGGATGGGTGTGGGCGCTCATGAAGGTCTCCGTAGATGGGGTGATGAATGAGGGTCATTGACTTGCTAATGTTCAGCACGCGGTATCAGTGAATACGACAGCAAGTGGTCATTTGTACTGAAATTCTACGATAGTGATTAAGCACTAATGGTTCTTTAAAAGAGCTTCTAAAAACTAATGGATGTTTTCATGGCGACTCATTAACACCCGTAATCACTTTCATAAACTTGTCAAGAAATAGTGTTGCAGCTACGTTGTCCAATATCCGATAGCATTAATATTCACTTAAAAATGTATGATCTACATCCAAGGAGCAAGGTGTGACTGAAAACTGACACTAGCGAATACAGAGTTTACTAAAATTCGTACAAATGTTTGTCGTCGTAATGTAAATACGAAAATTTACGAATTGATGGTTTAAGTATTGTTTTATTAATTTGGATAAAAAAATAGATTTAATTTGGCACTTCGAATTAGTCTGAATGTTAGACTTCTCGTGAGAGAAAATTCAGACACTTTCGTGAGAGGAAAATCAGTTCACAACAGACGGACAGTAGACGTATGATGACAGGTAACTGTCACTTTACCACATTAGTGTAGTAATAAAATCATTACTAAAGTAGTGTGGTAAATAACATCTTACTGCATAGGATAATCTGTCATTAAGTTTGACTACACCTAATGAAAGTTGATGTCTTTTTAACTGTGATTTTCTAAGAAAGATTGTCATTTAAAAAGGAAGATAATTCTCATCATTAAAACCAGGTGTCAGTGTACAAACCAGGTGTCAGTATACGCAATAGTTTTATTTGTTAATTATTGAAATAATTTTTAAGTTAGGTGAGGAAACACAGTCAAAAAATTAAAACAAAATTGCTCATACGTACCATTAAAAAGAAACTATATTGAAGAATTTACTACAAGACTTATGGGAAGTGGGTAATGACGTCAGGATTATTCTGGAAAGTTACTTTTGCGTGCAGAGAGGTACTCAGTTGCGCAAATTCTTTACTGGCCTCCACCATTTTTGGCGTTGGCAGTCAGGTGGGTCGAGGGAAAAGCGATACAATAGTACTGCTTTTTCGCTTGGGAAGAGATTTGATAAAAAATAAGTCTTCGCTATTTCATCGTTGCCATATGCCTTGAAGTCGTCGGAAAAGAGTCATATTTATACGTAAAATACTTCAATCGAGAATTACTAATCTTTGTCGGGTGTTGGTAGTGTGGTATTACAACGCGAATAATTCCGTCACGAGTTAAATAATGAGCATGCAGAGGATAACCCTTTCCAATAACCATATTAAGTCACGCTTGGGAGGAGGTGATTTGACTCACAATCAGCGTGACGAACTGAGTTGCGGTGAAGGGCGGGGACCCGAATGGCGTCACGTGGCGGGTGAATTACGATTTACATTCTCTTCAGCGTATCATATGCGAAATACCTCTTTCGAATAGGTACATACATGCTTTTATTTTTTTCCTCTTCCGTGGTATTTTACAAGAGATAGTTAATGCTTCTATGGTTGAACACGCTATATCTATCTTACGTAGTATATCATTCTTTCCTCATGAAACAGTAATGCTTCATTTTTTTACAGTAATTTTCACCATTTTCCCCTAGATCATGCGGTATCGAAATTTCCTATTTACTCAACTATGTATCACGATCGGGAAACATTCATTAATTAATTTGCATCATTAGACGCTACAATTAATCGGCGCAAAGCGTAGACCACTTGAAATAGTACTACTAAGAGAAAATTCCTTCTTAAATGGAGTCAATTTGTGGGAAAGATAAGTTAATAAAAACCCAGATGGAGCAAAGAGATACCATTTAAGAAGAACGTGTTCATTGAATATCATGTAAATGAATAGGGCAACATGTAGTAACATGTTGGAACTGAGTCAAATTATGTTCAGTTTTTGGGAATCATGTGATGGAATGTCATTAGCTTGGAATGAAATTTGATACGCGCTTCAGATATTTACTCTTAACCTACATTAAAATATCAGGACCATCGACGGTACCATCAGATATAGTTCGAGCTGTGCACCTAAAAATTCAAATATTCCCGACATGTGGCGTGGTTATTGCGACCGTACTAGATTGAGAAATAGTTTTACAACTTACTATGTTTATTTTAAGAGAGCATGCTATATTTATTTTAAGAGCTTGCTGCGAGCAACTACAGTGCCTACAAATACTAATACTTTTCTTGGGTCAGTCATTATAAATATACGTATTTACAACTATTATTCTTTTCCAAAGAGAAAAATTACAATTTATAACAATTATTTTTCAAATGTTATTTCATGTAATTCAAACTGTTCAAAGAATTATCACCCCGACCAAAGACAGAACCCGGATCTCTTGGTTACTCCCAGTTGCAATGTTTTATATATTTCAATATTTTTAGGTACTGAGGCACTTTCAACTTCATTAGAAATAACATCATAAAATATACGTTTACATAGAGTAAAAATTATTAATTTTCACAAGTTCTATCATTACAGTTGAATGACTTTTTAAGGCATTCATTGCAGTATTTTCCACCCGCCAATCTCTTCCAGTAAAAAATGTGAAGGCCGAACGCTGAAGAAAGAGCGCGGTTCCATTCGAAATTCCTTCCTTTCTGCGCGACCTGGCCACATGAATGGCTGCGCCGGGGCGCGCCCGGATCTTCGCCTGTTTGGAGCCCACCCACCGCGGAACCGCAACGACCGGCGCGGCGCGGCGCGGCGTATGCAAAGAGATTGTAGAGGCCCAGCTCTGCCGCGCGTTTGCGGCGACTGCTGTCAAAGAACTTCGAGGTTTCCAATACTGTTCTTAATAACGGACGGTTTGGCTATTTCACTGTTTTCATCGTAGTCGATGTCTTTAGGGTGTCATATTTCTATGTAGAATTCTATGATCGAGAAACAGAGAGAAAGGCACTTTTAACAATATTGAGGCTGATTCCAATACGTTCCCTAACTTTTACATTACTCACTTCATTTTCCATGAAATTCTGACTTTTGAACTGCTTTCGAATTTTTTTTTTTAGTTTTTTGAAAATTTCTCGAACAATTATTTCTATTTCTTCTTCTCCTTCTTACCATTACCCGAATGTACTTTCATGTCCTTTACTCTAAATTTCCCATCGTTTTCCTTCTATCTTTCCTTCTTTGGCTTTTACTATCTTCGATGTGATTTTGGGGCACTTCTTCTTTCCACGATTCTTTCGCCTACTCTATTTCCAATTCCAAACCAGCTTTTACAGTCACAAGGCCTCCTTGTCCCTTCACAACTGTTACGTTCGTCAGCCTCATTGTACTGGACGCCGCTCCCTCAACGCTCGTCGCAGACGATTAACCCTGATGCCGGACGTCGCCCCGCCGACTCCGTCGCCGTCCAACCACTTACGGCTTAGCTTTCCTAACCGTCTCCGCCAACGTCTCACCCCCTCCAACGTCTCACCTCCGCCAACGTCCCACCTCCGCCAACCGTCTCACTCCCCGCCAACCGTCTTCACCCGCCAACCGTCTCACCTCCGCCAACGTCCCACCTCCGCCATCGTCCCACCTCCGCCATCGTCCCCCCTCCGCCATCGTCCCACCTCCGCCATCGTCCCACCTCCGCCAACGTCCCACCTCCGCCAACGTCCCACCTCCGCCAACGTCCCACCTCCGCCAACGTCCCACCTCCGCCAACGTCCCACCTCCGCCAACGTCCCACCTCCGCCAACGTCCCACCTCCGCCAACGTCCCACCTCCGCCAACGTCCCACCTCCGCCAACGTCCCACCTCCGCCAACGCCCCACCTCCGCCAACGTCCCACCCCCGCCAACGTCCCACCTCCGCCAACGTCCCACCTCCGCCAACGTCCCACCTCCGCCAACGTCCCACCTCCGCCAACGTCTCACCTCCGCCAACGTCTCACCTCCGCCAACGTCTCACCTCCGCCAACGTCTCACCTCCGCCTACGTCTCACCTCCGCCTACGTCTCACCCCCTCCAACGTCTCACCTCCGCCTACGTCTCACCCCCTCCAACGTCTCACCTCCGCTAACGTCTCACCTCCGCCAACGCCACACCTTCAATGTCTAACCACCGCCACAGCCACCACGGACACCCTACGGCCTCCGCCGCATCTGTGACCGTCTCCACCACTGTCTGTCTGTCTGTCTGTCTGCTCGTATGCGCGTCGCGAGCGCGGGCGTGGGCGCGGGCGTGGGCGCGGGCGCGGTTGATTGCTCGGAATGCACAGCCTCGCGGAGGCATCGCGCGCGGTGACATCAGCCGCGCGTTCCGCCTTGCGCCGTCATTACTCTGCCCTCCCACTTTCATCTCACATTGCCACGCGCGCTCGCCCCGCACTCCACATACAGCCAGTCCTAAATAATTAAAAGGTTCTGCAAGACGATTTCAAAATGCTTTATAATAGTAGTGATTTTTTGGATTTTCGTAGTGGGTGACTTGCTTCGGAACTGAAATTGAAATGTCAGTGGCTGTTCTGTTACCAGAATATTTTTCCATAAAGATTGAGAGTAGCTACTCTGATGCGAAAGAAAATGTACACCTCATCATTTTGTCAGCTTCTCGTATCTGAGCTTACGAGTGGAAGGCGGCATTTGCCTTTACAAGATCCGCAGGTGATCTAGTGATGGTTAGCACTTGCCTTCTATTGTCCAACAGATGGAAGGTTGGTCATGAAGGGATGAAGGCATTGTTGTAGCCACAGGTGATGAAAATACTCATGTTGACACGGAACTCGGTCCCGGATATTTTAAGTTTCACTTTCTTGGAAACTGTTTTAATCCCCTACATCACCAACACTGCACAATTTTGTTATAGCGGGCTACAAATATTTTGAGTATTGATCAATATTACTCAAGTATTGCTCTAGTATTGCCCTATTCTTAAAAATATTTAATAGAAGTAATAGTTAAAGTTTAGTTACCTACAATTAGGTCATAATCAGTTTCGACAAAAAGGAAAAATTCAAGAACGTATTCTTCCTCATATGAGCTGATTGTACATTAATTATTTAAGAATTAAGAGTTTCTTCTTCCAAAATAAATTTTTTAAAAGTATTTTTTAATGTTTTCCTGCCGCTTCTTAACATATTGGTACAATAAGCATACGAATAAATGTTATAAGACACTATTTTCAAAATGGGCAGGTTTTGGGTGTATTATTTGTTAAAGTTCCTTCCCTTCTTTGTTTCTCTGACGTTTGAATAAATATCTTTCGGAATAACTTTTTTAGACAGTCACTGGTAAAATCGGTTCTTTCAGGGTATGCATAGCGTGTTGAAGGTTCAGTTTTTAGCACTAGCTAATAGTGAGATGATGCTCAAGTGTTCAGATAAATGTGTGAATGAAACTAAACAAAACAATCTCGACTGACCGCATCCTCTACAATTGCCCTTAATGTATCATTAAGTGATTTGTATACTTCAATAAAAAAATGAAGTCAGTAAGGCTATCTAAAAGAATATTGTATGTCACACGTGGTAAAAGTGACTTTATTTTGCTCGTAGGATACGAACACTCGACCTATCGGCCTCGCGTCGCAAACTTTCTACTCTCAAAATAAAATGTCACGTTTACCACTCGCATCATAAAAACTATTAATACATTGACTATAATGTGGCCATGTAGCTCTGAATTGTATACATTATGTTCGGCTTCATTTCACATCAAAAGGATGCAAAAGTTTAATATCGCGAATTTATGCTCTTCATGATCTTGGCTTTTGCACAAAAGCTAAACATGTGGTAAGAGATTCTCTTAATTTTTTTTAATGTTGTTTCAACCTTCTTGGGGAGATAGGGAGGAAATTTTTCTAGGGTAAATAGGCTGAATGGACACTTTCGTGAACACGGCTGATGAACACAATTTTACGCACGTGAAATTGTGACTTGTGACCCTTCTTGAATCTTGTCGTTGGCAACCTTTAACGAATGAGAAATGAATGGCGTTCGTAAATACCTCTGCACATTCAACAGCAGTGAATGTTTTAATATTAACTCATGCACATTGTGCTTACACAGTCCAAATGCTACAGTCCATTCGAAAAGACTGAGTATTAAATCGAATGGGATCCTCATCATATAATGTACACAAAACTGATTGCAGATTTCCGTCAACAGTGTTTCTTGATTGCATATATAATAATGCAAAGTGGTTTGTTTCACCTCCACATTTGGCAGAGACTTGTTTTAATATTTGGAATGCGAATAACCATCATTTAAGGTTTGTAGAACAGTGTTAACACTGTGTGTCGTCTTCTTCAAATATTAATTAGAATCAATGATACTTCCATCGTAAGTTGAAGGCAAACATTGGCATTTATTTGAAAATTCAATTCAATAAAAGAGAATGAGAATTTAGAACCTTAAAGATATTTACAAAATATTAATGTACGCGATACTAATGAATTAATATATTTACTTTATAAAATAACGGAAGGTTTCTGAGAAATAAATTTAATGAAAAATTAATTTCTTTTTTACTGAACAATTTCTTTTCAAATTCGCTTAAAAGTTAAAAGAGAAGTTCAGAAAACTTATCGATTAACTTATTTTATCATAAGCCAGTTTTTTAAAGTGTGATGTAAGTTTTCAGAACATTTCAAATGATTGATATGATTTTAAAATAAATTATGTGAATCCAGTTTATCTGTGAAAGAACCAAATTATTTCAGTGTAAAGCATTTCTTATCATCATAAGTTCATAACAAATAAAAACACTGCATCTCAGAGAGCTCAGGGTCAGCAGTAATTGCTAGTTCTGAATTTTTATACACTTCACAGATCGTAAACCACATTCAATCTTCACACAGATCGTAAACCTCATTCAAGACTGACACAACAAATCTAAATATGCATTTTATGATGTACGATTTTCACGCTGAACTTAGGGCATTGGGAATCCGTATTGGCATTTTAATTTACAGTTCCATAACTTTTATGAACGTCATTGCTATGCCGTGTGCAAGACCTTAGAACCTGTTGTTTACAGTCCGGCTCATTCTCAGACCTATCTGCTCAGAAAGCGATTCAAGAATACAGAATTCTAAGGG
>BLKR01017003.1:0-17046 GCA_011170035.1 Teleogryllus occipitalis
ACAAACCGGATATTGTTATCCGGGATTTGGAGAAAAAATCGTGTCTTCTTGTAGATGTGGCTGTGCCGTGCGATCAAAATGTCGTAACCAAGGAGCGATCAAAATGTCGTAACAAAAACATCTTAAATACATGAGTTTGGAAATCGTGATCAGCCGAATGTGGATCGTAAATTCACAGATCGTCCATCGGAGCTCTGGGAATTGTTGCGCGAAATTTGTTAAAGTCAGCACTTTTGTAAGAACTTTGGTAAAGTCCCAGGTCATCCAAAAGACTGGGAAGTGCAAGACTGCTTAATTGGTAACAGCCCTTATCTTGCGCAAAGCATTGTAAAGGCACCGGTAGTCCCTATATCTGCTTCTCAGGAAGCTGGTTGCAACCCGGAGTAGACTTTACAATCAACTGACTCACAACATCATTGGCCGTGAATAAGAGGAGTAATATCGTAGGGACACACAAAAGTTGTCATACCCAAAGATTTGATACGTCTTTCTCTAAGTATTTCGACGCGTTGGATCCGAATCTGAAGCCAGAATTACGCCACCACCCTCAATTTTTTAAATCGCGAACAACGACCATGAAATTGTAGATTGTAAATTTCTCGGTGGCTTTTTGCGATTTAAAAAAACAACAACTAGAAGATGATGGCGGAATTCTGGCTTCAGATCGGATTCAGCGCATCGAAATACATAGAGAAATCTGTGTCTTTGGGTATGACAACTTTTTTTTGTGTGCCTGTGTATAACCCGCGCAACTTTTCTTGAACGATGACCTTGCTTCCCCTTCCCAAGAGTAATAAACAGTTGAAGAATAAAGCTGACAGCGAGCACTAATGACAACATTTCAAACACATCTTCATTGTCACGTAAGAAAATATATTTATTGTAGAAACCGAGAACTCCTAGTCGTATTTGTCTAAACAATATCTGAAGAAATTGCCAAAGTAGATCCAGATCCATTGCAAGAGGTTCAACGAACTCCCGGGAAAATTAGGAGTTGCGCGGCACGCTGCTGTTGCGAAGGCACGACTGATAGTCCAGAGATTGGCATTCCCTCATAAAATCTAGTGGCCGATGTCGTAACTACCCTCATTTCTCCAAGCCATCGTGCATCATCTGATGTCACTGCAGCGCCTCTGACCGGGAGGTCCTAGGTTCGAGTCCTGACCCCAGCAGGATTTTCGACACTAGCTTTTACCCTAGTTCGAATTCATTCGCGGTCTGGAGAAGAATTCTAGCGGCCGGCTGCTCTGATCGGTAGTATTCCGTGGTTTCTCCGATCAACACCAGGCGAATGCCGGAGAAGTACCCAAACAAACGGGCCACGGACCGCTCGCGATCTGTCCTTCCTCTTCCTGGTTCTATCTTCTCCCCTTACACATACACTTACACTAACATGTAGTACACTACCACATATCAACAATCTTGTTTATCAATAACAAAACGGAGTAGCGGGTGGCCGTCGCGGGGGCAACGCGCTGAGGAGGTGCGCGGGCGATGGCGGTGAGGCCTCGCCTCGCGCGCCGACCGCCGCCGCGTGGAGGCCGCGGGCGGGCGGAGGAGGGCGGGCGTGGTGTGGGGGCGTGGCCGAGGCGGCGCTGGGCGGCGCGGCGGCCGCGCCCCAGCCGCAGCGGTGGCGGCAGGCGACGCCGGCGCTCGCTGGGCGACGCCCCTGCCCGCCGCCCCGCCCGCCCGCCGCCCACGCAGTACGAGCCCCGCGAGGCCCGCCGCGCCGTCGACGCGCCGACGCCCCGCCTGCGCCGCGACACCCGCCCTCGCCCCCCGCACGCGCCCACGCAGGTCAGCCTCGCGCGGCAATCGCTAAGGTCATTAGGCGCACGGTGTTTCGTTTGGCACATCTGGTTGGCCAAAATTAATATCTCGAAAACTACTGGTTAGAGTTTTATGAAATTTTGCACACGCATTTGTACGAAGTACTTAAACATGTGTTTTAAATATATAATATATATCTTTACATTTTCCTACAAAACTGTCAGAGTTTGAAATAGCATATGCAATAAAACAATGAGTAATTGAATTAATAATTATACCGAGTGAAAAAATAACAAATAATTAGCAGAATACTACTTTATGCATTTGTATAACTTTCTACAATGCTATTTGTTATAATAATTAATATATAAATATAAATACTATCAGAATTCGCTAAACCAATTTCTCATTTGAACTTTAATATTATACTCTTTTGGCTTCGAACTTACTAGTTATTTTGAAATTAGTCCGAATTATAGGTGTGTTCATATTCATCAGAAGTCTGCAGTAACATGAGTACGAAGGCGTGAGGTTTTGCCATAAAATAACCTTTCTTCCACTATTCGGCGTTTCCGCATAGATTTGTATTGGTATCAGCGATACACTAAACAATCATCACTATAAACCGAGTCTGCAAAAGTTTGCTTGAAACGGCTTTGATCACTACTTCCATCACATTCTCACTTAGAAATTAAAATTATATTCCTGATCTGATAATTGCTGAATAATTTCGTTCTGCACAGTGCATATGCGATTGACAGTGTGATTAAAAAGACATTGTTATATTATTTCTGTGGAAGATTCTATAATAGTGATACTATTTTCAGGGGGACGACATTTGATTTGCCCTGTTTTTGCTGGATAATATGAGGAATAAATAGTACAGTCGTCATCTTTCGCATTTGCACGCATTTCCTTGTATTGGTTCCCAGAGAGTTTAAAATATCTATCATTATTGACAATGCTTCACCTGCAATCATTTGTCGAGGTTTTCTGTGAAGAAGAAATCAAGCTTTTTTCATTACTGTGGCCTGTTGTGAGGAGGTACTTAGTTCCCAACGGTTGGTTGTATCTCTCTTGCCTTGAGTACGTAAATTCGTTTGCGTAGGTAACAGTGTTTCATCCACATTTGTTCTCTCGGCTAGTTATTTTGCTTTTCTTCTCTTTGATCGCTCAATGCTTTCCCCAAAATATTTTGTTGAGCAACCCACACAACCTGACAGTACTTTCGCATGGAATGGCTTAATACACAATGTCCTAAATCAATACAGTGCCATCTAACAATTTTCTATTCGACTTTACGAAGGACCCTTTATTTATTAAGCACTTTGTTGCGCACTATCTTTCACTTATTTTAGCAAACACGACGTTGAGCGTGTGTTTTATAGATTATGTTACTTCTGTTGAACACTTCTGAAGATCTTAACACACCATTATATTCTTTTAATACACATCTCTGTCTGTGCGCGAATCAGTTTCGCGCAATACCTCGCAGAGCGCATGCCTAGTGAGTGAACGCACTGTCACTGAAAATAGGTGATAATTATCAGATATGCACTTCTCTGCAAAATGTGTGACAATAATATTGTAAAGAAACCTTTTTAGAATGCATGTATATTAATTTCAAAGCGGAGAAATGCGGAGCGAATTTTGTAGCTCAACATTTATTTTCAATTTTCGAATACACACACATGTTTTAAAGTCTAATTTTGGGTACGAATTGCCAAGCCTACTTGCCTTTGAAAATTACCAAAAAATTTCATATGAAAGAGCATACCTTTCTGAGGATTTTACATCCTGGAATTATAAAATACGCGTAAGGAGGACGCTACGAATAGAACTGAACTGCGTGCACTACCGAACAGAATTTTGCGGCTCGGCGCCGGCTATCAGTGGGACGTAACTTGACACCTCCCCTGAGACCGAATCTTATGAATCAGCACCTTATAAACACCGAGACCATGTGCCCTGGATATTTATCTACAGAACGGGTCAGTAATATCACCAAAAAGTGAAACTTCGAAAAATGGATTTTGGCCAGCTGGATGTCTCAAACAAAACACCGTGCGGCGGTAGGTTTTTGTCACTAGCTTTTCAGCTAGGTTGAATTCAGCCGCTGTCTGGGGGAGAATTCTAGCGGCCGGATGCTCTGATCAGTAGTTTTCCGGTGTTTCTCCTATCAACACCAGGCGAATGCTGGAGCAGTACCCTAACAAACGGGCCACGGACCGCGCACGATCTTTCCTTCCTCTCCATTGCCCTATCCTCTCCCCTTACACACACATACACACACTTACACTAACATGCAGTACACTACCATATATTCCGGGAGGCCGGTCTGGAGCTTAGAGCTTGTCCTGGCTAGGGTGGTGCCCCGCTGGTGGGAGAGTCCTGGTTAGGGGGAAAGCCCACTAGCCGACGATAGGTCGACGCTGAAATCTCGCCATCCAGCGGGGGAAGATCACCGCCATCTCCCGAGAGAAAAACATGCACTACACTCACGGGACTAATAACCATATCTGTTGACGCGCCTGGAAACACGAAAAAATCACTCATTTGAGAATATCAATATTTTAACATTTAAATATTAAAAAATTGAAAGTAGGTATGTTTGCTTTAAAAAAACTATTCCAAAAAAGCATCTCTATGTTTAGGCTAAAAAGGCTAAGTACAAATTTGTAAAAACACGAGTACTTTTTGTGTAACTTGTGCTTAAAATTAATGCAACTTATAAAAAACCATGTTCTCAGAAAACACTCTTAATATTTTCTTCAAATGTTTTCCACAGAGAAAATAAATGCTTGAAAGAATTGCACAGATTTCATTTTCGTTTAACACGCTGAATTTTTAAAAATTGCAAATTTAGATTAATTAGAAATTATGCGAGAAAGTATGTGGTGTTCTAGCACCACTAGTTTTCTCACTTATTACGTTTTAATGGAAGTATATAAAACACTTAACGATACATGAAGGTCAGTAGAAGCTGATGCAGTCAGACGAAATTATTTTGTTTTCTTTGTTCCATTCACAAATTTCAGAGTTGTCACACTTTCAGCACTAGTGCCAAAAAATCACTTCGTTTCATGCTGTACTTTCCCTCAAAGAACCGCTTTTACAAGTGTCTGTGTATATAATTCATCATCTCATTATTTCGTTCCACGTTTGTATTGTTATCTGGGGAACTGCTTATGTGCCTGACGGCAATAAAAATGTTTCCAAAAACACTGTGAATAGAGCCACAGAAAATAAACCTTGATGAACGAAACTATTGTTTCAAATTTAATGAATCATAATACGTGATAACATGCATGTTCAAGACTTTTGGTTTATGGCTGAGAAGCGTTATTGTTTTTTTATCTTCCATTCACCAACGTTTAGTTTTTTGTTACTCATATATTTGATTCGCGCACTAAAGCAAAACTTAAGTTGCAAAACTCATAACTCATGCAATTATCAAATTTCTTATCTGAAGATGTCCCAATTTCTTATCTGAAGATGTCCCAATAGAATCCATCGGTATTTTTAATGACGATTAAAGTCTTTCCGAAACAAATCAGTCCCTGCATATTCTTATGCTAAAGCATGTATACAGTTAAAACAGCAAGTAAGGGTATCATTGGAAACGGTACTGTTTATATTGAAATTTAACTTAATCACAGTTTCAACTGTATTAACATTTCCATCAGTAATTCTAATCCTTTCTTTATTTTCATACATACGCACAAATTCAAGGCCTCTTCAAATTTACTACACCAAGGCTCAAATATAGGGGACAAGATGTCCAGCATCAGCTACTACTAATCTCAATATTGAATAAGTCCGAACTCTGATTCTCAATAACCAATGAGTGGCTATTGATGAAGTGGTAAACTACATGCACTTCCATGTACATTCTTTCCATGTTCTAAATTTGTATTTTAAGGTGTCAGAGCATCCTAAATATAGCTCCAAGCTTGTTGTGCCTGATTACCTTGTGTGGTATACTTAATCTTTTAAGAGATAGAACATTTGCCTCTGACCTTCAGGGGAGGAAACAGTGCGTACATACATGGCTTGCTGCTCAATCGAATTTTTTTTCTGGGAGTAACACAAAATGTATGCTAATATGGATCAAGTACCTTGAAAAGTATGGTGCCTATGTTAAAAAACAGGGGCTTGTAAATTGCCTCGTTGTAAATTTTGTACAGTTGTAATTAATTATAAAGATTGATCTTAGATACTTAGTGCATTACCTTCGTACTAATTTCCAATGAAGGCAGAAAATTGAAAGAAAACTATGACGAATGCGACCATATGAGAGATGTCTGTAATTTGTTACATACCCTGGAACTCGAGAAGAAGACAAAAAAGAAAGAGGGTCCATTTTTAATAAAAAATTGCAAATATTTTACCGCGTTGTTCCACCTATTCTCATTCTGTGCGTACCAAATGAATTCTCATTCTCGGTGTGTCACTTCCGACAACACAGCTGATATTATGCAACAGGAAGTCGACAAAGAAGAGGCCGTCGGCCATTAAATATTGTTCAAAACACAAACTACAAATAACGAAAACACACAAACAAATAACAAAAATAGTCCAACGCAGTATACAAGTGAAGTGTTGTGCGACAGCGATGTTTTATATTCTCTGTTTGTAAAGAACTGCTCGAGTTACATTCAAATATACAGTACTACAATATGTAATTACAGTATTCGAGAAGACTGTTTTTGGTAAAATATTTTTTTTTACCAAAAACAGTGTTATATGTGAATATTTTATGTTCTTGATCGGTGTGTGTGTGCTACTTTTTGGAAAACGTATTTGTGTGGTTTTGATCAACAGCATTTTTGTTACTGCAGGCCACTATTATTCTGTAATTCACTTGCTCGCCATGGCAGACTGCACTAAAATTCTTTTCCTTCCCCTCCAACAAATAATATCGCAATATGTATAATTTGAAAGAATATACTTGGACTTTGACACCAAGTAGGTCACGAAGGAAGTAAAATGGTGGCCAATACCGGAAAGAAGCAATAACCTTCTTCCGAAAACATTGCCGCCCATCCAAGCCTTGACCTGGCATCCACGTACTTTAGTACAGCCGGAATCTCTAAAGACCGTGAAAGATAGGTCATCTAAGTACGTGGAATTAATATTGCCCGTGTCTAAAGATCCACGACAGGACAGTATAGGGGAGGAAGGATTGCATGTGACCATTGGTCTGTTAATGATCTGCTGTAACATCGGTCTAGACTTCATGGAAGGATACCACATGAAGCACCTATCAGGAGACAGTCTCAGTTCAATTGATTCAGCTGCTTTGCAAGAATAGAAAATCTCCATCGTCAGGTTTCGAACGTCAAACCTCTCATTCCTCAAAACGTCTGTAATGAGCAACTACTACAAGGAAGTTCGAAAATCTATATTTATATTATCCCAGAGCGTGGCTTCGATTCCGGCTGATTTACAAAGGTTTTTGATGGGTGTAAATCCATGTTGTACTTGTTCATCTTGTTCATCTAAAAATAATCCGTATAAATGCCCGGTAAAATTAAATTCTCCCATAATTCCCGTTCAAATCAGGTCCCATAATTGTTTAGCCGAGGATCCTATTTATAAAGTAATGAATAAATATCACAGAGATCATTGTGGTACTCTCTGGCGGCTCATATGAAAGTCGCAATTTACTGGCAAATTTGGAGCATAGAGGTGTCACCTAGAAAATTCCCAGTTACATCACCCATGTCGAAGATAGAAGTGGTACAGTGAATCCATTTCTACTTACACGTACATCAAAACAAACAATATTTATTTTACTCATAAGGTTAAAGTCCCTTTATATATCACTTTTTTCTCACTATAGGCGACCTTTTTGTTCTATCCTGGGCACTTCGGACAGTGGCGCAGGCCCTCCTAGCGGCAGTGTATCGAACTATTGGTTCTGGCGTAGCATATACATTTTGAATTATTTTTCTTTTCCTAGGGCTTTTATCCAGCCGACAGCCGGTTGCCCTTTACGATCCGAAGGGACGCATATTCGACCATACACTAGACAAACACTTGCGGGCTCCTCTGATCTGGGGTCAGCAGAACGCGAGGCCCTCCGCGACAACACACACAAAGTCAAGGGACAAACAGCCATGCCCAAGGGGGGACTCGAACCCGCGACCCTTTGGACCGAAGCGCTGAGTCGGTACTCGTTTCTTTATCTCGGCCATCCAGGTCGGCTACATTTTGAATTATACTTAAATTAAAATAAATATTGTCGACCTGGATAGCCTAGATCGCTAAGGCAGTAGTGCTCATCTCAGACGGAAGAATAGCGGTTTCGAGTGTCGCTCAGGCATGGGTGTGTTGGTGTATGTCGGTATGTTTGCATTGTCCATTCAGCCTTCATTATCATCATCATCGTCATCATTCCTTATCCCATTCCACAAGGGCTAGACATCCTGGGTGATAAAAATCGGATTCACCAAACGAATGCCAATTCCCCCCAAAAAGGAGTCACGTAAACCTCCCAAAGTAAAATGTAACTGATCCTCGATAAGTGGAGGTGTACGTTCGCGTGATCCCAGGTGACCACGTTGATAAAAGCATCTCATGATCGTCGTGTGTAATCTAGAAATATTATTATTTTAACTTTGAGAGTGATTTTCATTCAGAACCACATGATAACTAATATTCCACTTCGGCTAGTCCCGCCTCCCGCCAACACAACGCGCTTCCTCTGTGCTTCACGCTCCGTGCACGCGACGCTCCGGCAGCCTCGCCTTGCTCCACCGCCTCACGCCTCACGCCAGGTCGTTTCTCCCATCACCTTGCTATCGCGGGGACCTATAGTGTAGCGGCCAAACCCCTTGCCTTCCACTCCTGGGATCGGGGTTCAATTTGCTTGGATTTTGGGGGGAATGGAAGGGGGAGAAATCGAGGGGCGGTAGATTTTCTGGGATTTCTCTCACCGGGAGAAGTGATACAGTGCATCAACAGATGTCGCTGCAGTGCCTCTGACCGGGAGGTCCTAGATTCGAGCCCCGACGGTGACCGGATTTTCGACAATAGGTCAAATTCAGTTGCTGTCTGGAAGAGAATTCTAGTGGCCGGCTGCTCTGCTCGGTAGTTTCCCATGGTTTCTCCGACCAGCATCAGACGAATGCCTGAGCAGTACGCTAACAAACGAGCCACGGACCGCGATCCTTCCTTCCTCTTCCTTCTCCTATCCTCAACCCTCAGACACTCACTCTAACATGCACTACGCTTCCTCTCATGCTGGGAGACCGGTCGACAGGTTCGAGATTGTCTCGTCTAGGGGCGGTGTTCAGCTGTGGGAGATATCTGGTTGGGGGAAACCCCGCTAGCCAACTATATGTCGGCACCGGATCTCGCCATGTAGCGAAGGAAGATCACTGCCAACTATCGAGGAAAAAACGTGTATTACACTTACGGGAGTAATGAACTTTGCAGTTGACGCGTCCAGAATCACCTACAATCAATCAATCAATCAATCAATCAATCACTGCTGTAATCGGGGTTCAGTTCCCTGTCGATCTAAGCGGAATTGGAGGTAGACACTACGGGGTGCGGGTGGTTTTCTTGGTTTCTCTTCCCACTCTTCATCTCACTCCTCTATTAATGTTCACATCATATCTTCATAGTCAGAACTCTAAAAAAGCATTCATCCAATCCAGTAAGACCACAAGTCTTAGACACTGGACATCACGTGTAAGCAGACTCATGGAATTCGCTCGCGAGGGTCTAATGGGGAGTATTCCTTTGGCGATGGATATGTGGTACTTTTTTTCAATAAATGAGTTCCATTACAATTTTGGATTCGTGTAGAGGGGTCATGTTCCCCTACCCCCTCTACCAATACATCACTGGCTAGAACAAGCAAGATAGTTCACATGCGAGCCCTCTCCCTGTAAACATTATATATACAAAAGAGGAGTTGTGTAGTGAAGGTTAGTGTTCAATTACTGCTGTAGAGGTTCAAAGATTGTTTTTGCCGATTCAAATCAATTTCACGATCTGATAGGTGACTTTTTATGTTTGAAACTTTTTATGAGGAGTAATTTTATGCATCATGAATTTTTTTACATATTTTAAGTTTTTATTATATATTTTTGTAAAAAATTATTAAAATGTCTCATATATGTACATATTTTATTACAAAAGATACATATCCCTAAGAATAATATTTCTTTCTCAGCTTTCCAATATTTTCGTTTCCTCTCATTTTATGTTTCAGAGCTTGCTCTAGAGGTTTGTCTTTCCGCGTTTTTTCCTATTGTTCTTATTCATTGCATTACTGTTCTTTATTATTTTGTCTTCTTCCAGTTATTGGTTATACTAATCCATAAATGCAACTAAGATTGCATTAATCATATTATTGAACTGAAAGATTATCCTAAAATATTCACAGCAATTTTGTGAATCATATTAAGACTTTTTGGTGACTCATTGTATGACAGAACCAAGTTTCCAACAGAAAATCCACTGATGCAGAAGTTTAAATATATATTTGGATTTGTGGAACATATTTGTTTGCAAACTTTCGTAACAATACGTTCAAACGTCAGCAAGGCCTACAATTAAAATTTAATTTATTTTCAAATTTAATTACAAAAAATGCTTTTGATGGTTCAAATGAAAATTTGTCAGGGGGTCTAAATCAAAGGGTAAACATATCTTTATTTTGGAGATTCATAAAAAATGTTTTTGATGTTACTTCAATATAGAGAGTACGTAAACAAGTAATAATTCTAAAGAAAAAGCAACCCTTGCAGGGAATCAACCCCTGCTTTGGAAGACCAACATTTTTCTGTCGTCATTTTGTTGCGAACTTCATTCTACGAACGTTATTATTCCTCATTTGCTCAAATATCTAATTCTCTGTTTCCCTCTTATCCACTCTCTTCATCCAGTCTGTGTCTCCTGCTTCACCCATTACAGTTCTCCTTCACTTTCATAATGCTTTTCACACATTTCCGCCATCTCTGGAAACTTTTCATTTATGCCTGCCAGCTCAGCTCCTCTATTCTTCTGCTCCATCTTCTAAGTGTTCAAATTTCTCTAGCTTTGCATTTTTCATCTTAACCTTCACCTTGAAGTTATCTGCATTTTAACTTCGCTTTTCCGCGTTCTTTACTTTGGCCTTCGCCATCTCCGAATCCACCATTGCCTTTGTTATCTCCAGCGTCCTCACCTATTCCAAATGTTCACTTTTGCCTCCTTCGTCTATTATATCCAACTATGTTTTCCGGCTTGCACCTTTTCTACATTTGTTTCTTTTTTGTCTTTTGCTTTAATTTTCCTTTCCTTAGTCTTCTGTGCACGTGTTACCTTCACCGTTCTCGCCATGTCTAGCTTCTCCACATTTCCTGACTTCTCCTTTTTCTTCCTCTTGAAATTCACCAACTCCTTTATCATAATCTTCTTTACAACTTTCTCAGCCATCCAAATCTTCTCTGCATTCTCTATCTACTCTGGGTATCTATCTTATTTTTGACTTCTCCATTTTTTTAAAATTTCTTCGCTTTGTTTTCCTCTCCTCAGCGTCCCTGGCAAGGAGGTTCCAGGCTTCGAGTCCCGATCATGGCGGATTTTCGATACTCGCTAGAAACCTACGTCGAATTCGCCCACTGTCTGGAGGAGAATTTTATCGGCCTCTTTAATTGCTCTGATCGGCAGTTTTTAACGATTTCTCCGCCCAGGCAAATGCCGGAGCACAACCATAACAAGCGAGTCTCAGATCACGCGTGATCTTACTTCCTCATCCTTGTGCCTTCCTTTTCGCTTACCTTCCCTTGAACTACACTACCACAAATATCAGGAGCTTAGAGCTTACCCCGATTGGGGAGGTTGCCCGCTGTTTGGAGATACCGGAAGGAGCGAAACCACGCAAGCCGATTTGCAAGTCAGTGCCGAATCACACGTTGCAATGGATGAGGGCAAGCGATATCTCCTGGCTATCACATGCCCTACACTTATGGGACTAGGACCTAAGTAGGGGAGCGTAGTCTTCCGAGAGGAGAGTCAGTAGCTACTTGGCTGTCCGGGTGACCCGGCGTCCTAAGCACAGGTGGCAGTTTCGGCCGCCATTCCGTGACCTTCTTCAGGGCGAAGAGTATTTCCTTAGGACCGAAGTAGTTATGCCTGGAAACACGAAGTACTCACGAACTCATTCACTGTACTTTGCCTCCTTGAGTACTTTCATTGCCTGCCTTCGCCACCACTATCACCTCCGGCGCGGCGGCCACCACGCCGACCTTTCGCCAGTCCGCGGCGCGGCGGCGGCGGCGTTGTGGCGGGCCGACGTGCAGCGCGCGGGTAGTAGCGGGCGGGCGACGTTACGTAAGCCGGTTTCTCGAGGGCCCCGCGGCGGCCGCGGCCGCGGAGAAGGAGTAGGAGGAGGAGGAGGAGGAGGTGGCGGCGGCGGCGCGGGCGTGCGGCTGCAGTGTGGCGCCGGCCCCCGTCCAGCCCGCGCGCGCCCTCGCAGCCGTCGCTCTCCCGGCTCCGCCGACGCCGCAGAGTCCCCGACACGCGACGCCCGCGACTCGCGCGCGCACCGCCTGCAACCGCCCGCGACCGCCCGCCCCGCCCCCTCATCAAGGTGCGTCTGCGGCCTCCGGGCCCACGAGTGCGGAGCGCTTGACATGCGCGTTGTGGCCGAGTGCGAGTGCGGTGGATGGCGGCGCTTTGTTTCCGTGTTGTGCTTTTGACACATGTTGTTGTTGGGAGCTGCCGGGTTTTGTGTGGAGTGCCTTTTTGACGGCCGAGTTCTTGCAACGTCTTGTCTCTTTTATGTAGTGTTGGTGTTGCTTGACTCCTGCTGGTTTTAGCAACTGTGCTAGTTTGTGTTTTGTTGTTTGGCAGCTCAATTCTACGAACGTTTCTTTCATCGTTTTAGTATTTTACTGAACACCCCTTAATTATATACCTATGTGATTAATACATAAACAGCGTGCTTGCATTGCATATTTTTTACATAAAAAAACTTGGAGTTTGTTTTAATTATGACACGAAAGTGTTGCTCACAGGCCGTGCTCTAGTTCAGAGGTGTGTGCGTCGGGCTGTTTCGGAAAACCTCTCTGGCCAATCGGCATGACGTGCCCACGAAGATTCAGTGCGAATTATCAGAGCGTGTTTAACAATATATTGGTGCGAAGTCTATTTGTGCTATTTCTTCGTTCAAAAATGGAAGAAACTTTTGAGGAAGAAACGAATATACCTTGAAAAGTATGCCTTCTTAAATACGTTGTAAGCTTTAATGATTATTGCAATAAGTTAATGTTTGTATGCGCAAATCTCACGAACGTCTTGGGAAAACAAGTACTTGTTTTTCATCCTCGCATTAAAGACAGAAAGAAATGAGCTCTCTCTGACCGTAATTGTGGTTTAAATTGTGTATACTCACGGTAAGGCGCATTGCAGAGCTTGCAAAGAATAGTTCCTGAAGGAAACGGCGAGCTGAGATCTCAGTGATAACTTAGAACAATAATTCCTAATTCCGGCCGTGGATTACACTCGGAAAAATCTTTTGAGCATTATAGGTCAGTGCTGCGTGCAATTCTGTTCGCGTGTGTGATGAGTGCAAGGAAGTCCTTTAACACTGCGAAAAATCCGATTTGAGGTTTGCGGGAGCAGTGTGAACCGAGAGGTGTCTTGTATGTTTTATTTGTCGAACGTTCGCATATAACCCGTACTGCGGTCTCACAGTACGGGTTATATGCGAACATGGAGTTGGGTAAAAGCACACTTTTTCTCGGTCGATTCATTAATTTCTGTGCACCGCAGATATCCATCGCAATATTTGAATACGAATCACTGTATGGTAAGCATTAAAATCTGTTGTGATGGAAACGTGTTTTGTGGTCGTGACGTGTAATTCATTTAAAAATGCAACGGCACGTTAAAATGTGGCTGTCTCTTTTGTACGAATTCGTTTGTTACTCTCAACGCCCAATTCTAAATATTTATTGTTGTAACAAATCACATTTATTTGGTATAGTCTGTGTATTGGTTGTTTCGAAAATAGCCTGTGTGTTGTTTGAATACCGAAGGGAGAGAAACTCGAGAGCATCCATTTAGATGTATGATGCACTCTATTAGAACAACCCCTGAGAATTATCATCGTAAACTTTTTATATCAATTCCTCTTCTACATATCTACTATAAATCTAATACATCGTGTGTACAACCACTTAGTGACAGTTGTGTCCACTGACAAGCCAGTAAAGTAATTACTTGAGTACTATTAGACTTGTTTCACGAATATTTTAGGCATCCTTAGTTCTTACGCATATAAGATTGAATTAGAAATATATTTAAAGAGCTTCCCCATCAAAGCAAATGTTAATGTAAATCGTAAGTTTTGTTTTTAAGGAAACAATAAATCATCTACCATAGACTCTCCGTTGTCTGAAAATTCAGAAGTAAAATTAATCGTGTTTATTTGGATTGAACGCAATTGGATTCCATCCTTTTCGACATTTCGTTCTACAGAAATTCTGTCTTATAAAACATTCTAAGAGTGTTTTTCAAAGTTTATTTTAATTTATTAAATGCAATTATGGCCACAGGGTTTGGTATGAAATTTCTTGGAGAGGAATGTATAGTCTTTCAATCCCTCTATGTCTAAATGTGATAGTTATTTAGTCATTTCCCATCAATTAAATCGTTCTATCTCTGAAATGTCATAAAATCTCTACACTAGCTAATTTCTCGAAAATCGCATCGTAAATATACCCTCTATTGATCGAATTTATGATAGTTGTCTGAACAAAAATTAAGTCTGTAAATGATTTTTATGTCTCTGTATTTTAGAAAATAATTTTTACTACTTTATATTTATAAAAAGTTTCAGATCTTGCAGATTTATTCTGTGGTTTATAACGTAACGCAAATTGAAAAAAAGCAAAAAACGGCAATTCTGTTTCACAAATATTGCAGACATGGCCCAAAATTGTGGGAAAATATTTCTTTTATGAAGCATTTATTAGCGTTGTTCTAATAGATTTTCGATCCTCATAGCGCAGACTGCGGAGGCAAGGACGAAAGACTGTGAGTTCGAATTCCACGTAAAGCCCTGCAGTTGGCACCTTATGATTGCAATAATCTTCAGAAGGGGGTTCCAGAGATTGGGGGTTCTTCCCCAGATCCCGATCTCACAGAAACTCCAAAAAAACTGCACAGATTACAGTGTCGAAGTCTGCACGATCTCAACAATTGACGTCAATAATTAATAGAATGAGAGAAGTTTTAGTTGCAATAGAGATCCCGCAGTTGATACAGTTCCTCAGGTCTCCTTGGTTCACAGTACCCTTCTTATGATTGTGCTAATGGAAGCCACAATTTCATAATATCATTTCACGGTTGATAATAAACCGTGGTGTCATAATTGCTTTGTGAATATTTATATTCATAATCATAATTTGTTTTTATAATATTATGGATGTATCAACCGAGGTAAAATGCGGAAAATTACAAAAATAAAAATTATTGTTGCCGGCCTGGATAGCCGAGGTCGCTAAGGCTCAAAGACCGTAGCTTCCTTTGCTTTAAAGGTCGCTGGCTCGAATCCCGCCCCGGGTATGTATTACTCCAAAGTTAAAAGTTAAATTGGGCGTTATATGACCAAGCAGATGGAAAGCGACCTTAAAAATTTGTAAAATAGACTAATTGGGAAAGAACCACCTTCTTAAGAAATTCACGGGCAGCTGAGTGTTTCGATGGCTCCGAGGCTCCTCGCAAAGGTCGCCGTGAAGGGGGCGCCCACGAGGTCGTGAATCGTGACGTCCGGGAAGAGCAGGTGTAATCGTTTCATTGACCGGAAGCCGCCTCAGCTGTCTTTTCCCGTCATGACGACTGAGGTGAAGAGAAATGTTTGACGTGGGAACAAACAAAGGTTGACTGTCTCGTAAAATTAGCACACTATGGCATTAAAGGTTAACGATTACTGCGTACTGTTTCGACACCTTTACGTCGACACATTCCTTGAGACTTCTTCGCGAATTGTTAAGTATTGGAAAACTGGATAAACTGCAGTGTTAGTGCTTAATCTCAAACCTGTATTTACGACAGGATTTGTTCTACTGTACGACTCTCAATGATCAGAGGAAATGAAGGGTACTGAGGACCTGATACAATCCTTGATTTTAAAAAAAAATTATGGAATTTTTCTATCCTTTCAACAAATTAAAAAGACCTGACCGTTGAACTAGCACAAGTCCTACTTCATTTGGGGACTGTGGTTGAACTTCTTGTTCCTTCTAATACCTTCATTATCTCAATTGTCTATCATTGCTGATTCCATTGTGACAAAAATAAATCAGTATTCCTTTCTGACAGTATAGAAAGCGTAGAATATATTTTAGTGGTTGAAAAATATATTTTAATAATTACTTCATCCTATTTCCTTACAAATGTTTTCACGTAGATTTGTAGGATTTGTTTTACTAATACAATTTTGTACAGCTGCTGCCGTAAGACCAGTTTTTCATCCCCGATAATGCTATTCCGATACTCTGTGACGAAAACTCCATAAACTTGTCCAAAGGTATTTTAATTATTACGTAATGCTATTCTATCAGAGGATCCGTGTTATCGTTCCGCACTTTGTAAATCATTATTATTTGAAAAGTGAAAATAATTTTATGATATGACCCAATATAGAACCCTGTCCCGAAGAGGGTGTTCCCTCCAAAATAAAATAGAACGTTCAAAAAGCTTAGCTTAAATCAGGGCCTAATCCTAAGAGTGAAGTATAAGAAACGTAAAACTAGGTTTTACGCGACCAAAACGCATCGTTTCCAAGTTACGCACGATGGAGAAATGTGTTCTAGGGCAACGTGTGTTGTTGATCGCACGTGTTCCTGCATTTCCCTATAACGATCCACCAATTTATATTTTGTTTCATTGCAAATAGGGTTCGTGCAGGTCTTGTGCTGTATCTTTATCTAACAGTAACAAACTCACGTTTTAATGATTTCTTATAGATGTAGATCGCACGTCCAAACATTTGTTGATTTCTTATAGATGGTTTAAAACCCTTTATTTTTCTTTATCCACTTTAGTTACATAAAGTCAAACATTATGCCATTAGAATCAGTTTGGTAATGAAGCACTTAACCGCCATATTGTGATAATGTACTTCATTACCACACTAGGGCGGTAAAGTAATCGCATACTATGCCACTCTTCTTTTGAAAATATTTTGGTCTTCTTTGTCTTCACTTTTCCTCCTTAAAAACGCTAATTGAGTAAACTTACTGATAACAATATTGTCATTACTATACC
>BLKR01017004.1:0-17010 GCA_011170035.1 Teleogryllus occipitalis
CTCTGTGCCAGACATTCCGTTCTCTCAGACAGATACCTCACGAAGACAAAGAAAAGACCGTGGCCGATGATAACGGAGAAAATTTACAAAAAGTCTCTTTTACTTTCTCGTAAACATACGAATATACGGAGTAATATACGTAGTATAGAGAAAGTTATGTAATGCTGCGGATAATTGATTTCGATATTTTAACGAAAATACACGTTTTGGGGGCCCCTGACATCGAAAAACAATTTTTTTCCAAAACGTCCGTCCGTGTGTCTGTCTTGTCTGTCTGCTCGTGCCTGGGTCAGTTTCTAGCTAAATACAAAACAATACTCATAATCCAGATATACATGAACCGCAATGAGCGTTCATTCATTTATTTGCCCCCCCTTTTTTTTAATTAACCAGTTGTCAAGGCAGCTATATGATACCCTTTTATATAAATTGCCCCTGTTATGGCATGCAGAATTTTACACAATGCCATAAATGCCCTCGATTTGAAACATAAATAAATACAAAACCATTCATTCACACTTAAAAACATAAACAAAGTAAACATTCATATCGGAATGCGCATTCTGTCGTGACTTTATATTGTTATTGCTTTTAACTTAATCAACACGACTTGGTCTTCGACAGAATCTTCAAAATTCATTCCCCCCTCTTTACTTTTCAAATGAAAATATAGATATATATTTGTTCATGCGACTTTCCTGGTGCTGCTCATATGCGGCGACACACACTGCCATCGCCTGCGACCAATGTTTTGGTACACAGCTCGTGCACCCAGCTCCATCCAATCAGCCGCTACCGGTTCTTGAAATCCATGAATCACAATCGAAGTCCCCGTTCAAAACTATACGATGCCCCTCGCACGCACTCGTCAAGTTTCATAAAAATGTTCGATCGTTTTCGCGTCCTAACTTACGCGAATTCCCGTTTTTTGCAATTTAGTCCACTAAATTGTTCGCAGATAATTTAAACTTCATCTAATTGATAGTTTTCCCGCATAAACTTTCACAAAACTAATTACACCAAAATTTCGAATTTCCTATCATACCGATACGGATGATGCGTACGCCGCGAGAGTTCAACTCACACTGCACTATCCTCTCTTTGGCGTTGTTGGTCCAGAAGCTCTGGGAACTTTTTCTAAAAAACTTGCCCATCACTGCAAAAACATAACGTAATATGTTCATAGTTCTACGTTTTACGGGCGTCTTACGTTTCATTATTGGTTTCATAAATCGTCTATTCTTTAATTAAAAAATGTCACATCGTTATATTTCTTCCCCTTCTTTTTCTTCCTTTAAAATAAATATTTCTGTGTTATTTATCCATGATGACGTCACTCCAGTACATCAGGCGGTGCGTCGTTTGTTTTTACTAATCCCACACGTAATAAATCCTAATATTCAATTTATCTCGGTCCTGTGTTAATTTTCCCGTGCCGTGGCTAATTTTGTCGTGATCCTAATATTATACTCTACAATTCCAGAAAGTTTGAAGCCATTTCATCAAGGCGTTCTCGAGATATTTATGAAAACTGGTTTCTTTGATTCTTTTGCTATCACAAAATTGTATACATTTCTAAACGTTCTGCATGCAATTTGTACCGTTTCTTGTATCTTCTTAACTTGCGGTTCGATTTTCCTGATTTTCGCTTCAGATTTTTCCTGATGTTCTGCTCTGACCATTGTTTATATTGCCCTTTCACGCTTTTCGCGTTTTCCGCTAATTTCTGAAAATTATATGTCCGCGTCGTCGTCTATTGTTTCTTCTGTAGTTTAATGTCTATCTGATGAGATAAAATTTCGCTTTCGGGATCTGCACGTTCTGGGGTTGTTGCCAAATCATTACAATACGTATACAGGATGACAAGCGATCTGGGTTTTTGGAATTCCAGGTTTTTTCCCGGTTTTCCAGGTCTGAGAATACAAATTTCCCAGGTTCTTTTTCGCACATTACAATATATTTTTACCTTCTACCGCTTACGCAGTAGAGAGAAAGTTATGTAATGCTGCGGGAAAAGCGGCGAATTTTTCCCAGAAAAACTCATATTGCCAGGCCCTGTTAACGAAAAAGTGGATAAATCCAGTTGCTAAATTTAGAAAAGGAATCCTCTAACACGTGGTGTAACCACAATCCATGTTTTGTGGGTCGTTGATACCGAAAACGCGGTTGAAGGCAAAACGTCCGTCCGTCTGTCTGTCAGTGAACAACGCTAGTGGCTAAACCGTTCAGCCAATTTGCTTCAAAATAGATATTCCTTAATCGATCTGACGATGACGCGGCCCCTTAAATTGGTAACCGATATTTTAATTTTTTTGGGAGAAGGGTGTACTTTACATGAAGCCCCTACAACATTTTCAAACTTCAAAGAAATGGCTCCATCGTTTTTGATTAAATTTTCTTGTTGGTCATGTTTGTTGATATGCCCGATTATTCGAAAACTAAAAAAAAATATTAAAAAATTCTGCGTCTTCTTACAACTTCAATTTTGAAGATACGTTTTTTCTTAATGAAATATGTTCATAAAAAACAAATCTTCAAATAAGGTCACGTTGAATTTTTCAAAAATTTGAGTATTTTGTGTGAAATTTGGAATCATTTCATCACATCAGCTCTCCGTGAACGTAATATGAGAGGTTTTTGGAAGCTATTGCTATTCTTATAAAAGAAAGTAGATTGATAGAAGGTAATAAAATTAACTTCGAACTAACAAATTACTTCTCCACTTCAAGAAATTTTTAACGCTGATTATGGTATGTTTCATTTGTAAAAGTTTGAAATGACTACTGTTCCTGGCTATCGAAATACACACTGGTATGCACCACAGGCGCTTCTTTTGAATTGGTTGGATTTGGATAATATTAGGAACATTTCTAATATTTTACATGAAAGAAAAATTGATAAACTTGAGTACCATACGTTGGTACCAACATTTTAACTTTAACTTCATATTACTACCTGTGCTGCCTTGGGGAACAATGGAGCAATGGAAATATGCTCTACTCCTATTTCCTGGCGCGCAACCCCTTTAAGATCTTCGGATGTTCATTTTCTTCGTGCTACCTGTCAATTCGAACATTGTCACTCTTAATCTCCGTATAAGCCATAAGTAAAGATAGCTTCGACTGCGCTCTTCTGCAAAAGAAGTTACAATTCCCTTTAAATAGAATGGACGTGATAACATGGTCGTTTCAATAGGAAAAATAGCAAAATGGTACCGCCTATGTCATTAAAGAGGCGCAACACTAATCGAAACTCTAACAAATTTACATGTATTGTCGTAATGTTAATAAATAATTTTAAAAAACTAATCGAAACTCAGCAATTGAGTTCCCGGCGAGACGTTTGTTCCGCAAATATCTCGTCCATGCACCTGCAACCCACAGGCAACCATATACCTGCTATGGAGTGCTGCTACCCATGTTGCATCAATACAAGCGGCAATGTTTGAAGTTGTGTTCTGCGTAAGACAAGAACTTCGCAATCCTCAAGAAAACGTGTGACACTTCTCATACATTCTTCGATTTAACACTCGTCATTACCATGTACCGGGCTGAAATTTGCACTTTACTGAATGCGATGCCGTATGTGAATTTGTGCTAAATATTGAGGAAAATCTGAAAATAACGAAAAATCCCAGTTTTCAATTCAAATTCCCGTTTTTTTCAGGCATTTTCAAATTCCCGGTTTTCAAGGATTCCAGGTTCGCCGGCCACCCTGGTATATACAGAGTAATATAGGTAATATAGAAAAAATTATGAAATACTGCGGAAAATCAATTTCCAGATTTTAACGAAAACACACGTTTTGGGGTCCCATGATACCGCAAAAGTGGTTTTTTTCATAACTCCGTCCGTCCTTCTGTCTTTGAACACTGCTAGCGCCTAAATCATGTGTACAATCATTTTCCAAATTGAATATAGTCCTATCGATCTGGCTCTAGTTGAAGTTTTGAGATTTTGAAAATCATTCGAAATTTAATATTTCGGGGTAATTTACATGAAGCCCCCCGGACATTTTCAAAATTTTCTCAAAAACGGCTCCAAAGTTTTTTTTGACATTAAGAATAGAGTAGAAAAATATGCTTATAAAGGTGGCGTAGGACCGATTTTTACGGTTAACTCTGAAGTTTCGAAAATTGCAAAAGTTTGATTTTTTCCAGAGTCTTCCTACAACTATAAAATTAAAGATAGAGATTTTTCCTTCAAACGAAATTTGTTGTCCATAAATAGTTGTATCATAAAGGTCATGTGGAACTTCTGCTACTTAGAATAATTTGTAGAAAAAGGAAAGGGTTGTAGCACACAGTGGTTTATTTCATTTTTCTCTGTAATTGATTCCATTTTTACTTTCTCGTCATATTATGTACTTACGTAGTATAGAGAAAATATTATCATGCTTTAACGGAAAGTATTGAGTTTTTGACAAAACATCTTTTTATGGAGTGCTGATATCAAGAAATTGAATGAATGTATAACGGTGTAATAAATGTACACGTATTAAATAAACTGTATAAATATGTTCTTGAGTTTGTGCAACGCATAATGTCCATTGCATTTTATATCCATTTTTTAACACTTTTAACTTGAAATTTTAACGCTTCGCTAACGTGTCCAAATTAGGTGACGAGGCTTTGGTCTGCAATCCACGGAATTCATATAAAACATCCTTCTTAAGCCTTTGCAACACATAGATTTCAATGAGTTTTCTTTCTTTGTGCATTATATTGTGTACTTGCAGAAACTTAACTGCAGTTTCCTCATTAAAACCGATTTCTGTTAACCGAAATAAATCTAGAACCGTTGTTCTCGCCCGTGCCCTCGATCCCGCCTCTCCTTCCTCACATTCGTTCACCAATCTCGCACGCGTCTGCCAGCAATTACATTAAATTAAAATTTAATGTAATTAAATTTAAATTTAATGTACGACTGAACTTTGTATACGATTTATATTTAATGTCCGACTTTACATTAAATGTAGATTTAATGTAATTTATATTTAATGTACAACTGTATATGAATTTTAAGATATCTGGTACATTAAAGAGAGGTTAATGTACCTGTACATTAAATTTCATGCTTAAATTAAATTCAGTGTAGATTGAATGCACGACTGTTAACTTACTTGTATACATTAACTTTAATTGTACACGTACATTAAAGTTACTGTACATGTACATTAAATATAATTTACGTACATGAAAATTACTTTTATGTACTTTTACATTAAAAGTAATGCAGAAATTTCTGGCAGTGTGCGATAAGGGATAATACTCTAATTTTCATCTATTTTGTTTTGTATTTAGCCAATATATGTCCCGTATAAAGCAATTGACATCGGCGCCGTTAAATCCCGGGCTTCTTAGTCGGTCACCCAACCAGGAACCCGCGATGTCTCGAATTCGCTAAACCTTCGTGACTTCATGTAGTTAACGAATTCGGCCACCGACGCCGGTTTTACTTCATCTATAAAATGAAGTAAACATTTTTTTAAAATCGTAACGTCTCTGTAGGCCAGAGGTGAAGGAAAAGCATTCATTTACAAAAGTGGTCAACTATTAAACCACCCAGACACTTAAAGAATTGACGATCGTATACTGAAGAACTAAAACTGGCCATTTACGACACGCGAAAAGAGCGTGCCTCCGTTGCTGCACGCAAGTCAGCGCCACCCTTCCACGCGGAGGCCTTGCAGAAGGCCGTCCGTATGAGGTCCCCTGGCCCCGTGAGTGCGTGGCTGGCCCGCCCGCCGAATCGACAAACAACACCGCGCCACCGCCGGAGAGCGATTCAGGCTGCAATTACAGCGTGCGCGAGGCCTTGGGCGGCAGGTGCCGGCGCCTTGGCCTTTGGGCGGGGCTGTGCGGGACGGCGCGGGGAGCGAACCATGCTGCGGGGTGTGGGGAGGGGCGGGGACCGGGGCGGACAGGGCGCGGTTCCGGGTGGGCAGGATTGGCGATGACGGACCAGCACCCGAGCGACAATTAGGAGGGGTTGGAGGCGAATTGGAATTTCATAGGGAATACCCCCCATTGCTTGGGATATTCTTCATCAACGTTGTCTTCTCCTTCTATTTATACTCCTTCGTCTTTTTCTTCTTTATTTACAACCTCTGTCGGACCACAGACTGTCTCCTCTTAACAGATTTTAAAGGTAATGCAAACAAATGCTTTGGACCTTTTTCTTCGTTTTTCTTTGCGACTTCTTTAGATCCAGAAGTACCTCTGTGAGACTTGGTGTCTTCTCTTCCGAGAACTTCCTCTCTCGCTCTTCCTCCGAGAATCCTCCTATCTTTTCACGTCAACTGGTGCCCCTCTTGCAGGTCTCTATGTCCTCCTCTATTATCGATCTCGACGTGTTGGTCGGTGTACCTGTGTTTTCTATATTATCAACAAGAAGGAAGAAATCAGCGGCTCATTGCGGACTTCGAGGAGGTCTCCCCACTTTTCACCTTCACGTCGCTCGCCATCTCTTTCTATCAACGCACCAACAGCAATCACCCGTGCAATCAGTCGCACTCCTCGAAACCGTCACCGGAAGTCCTAATGGTCTTCAACTGGCTGGGTCCTGTGGAAGATCCAAGACACGGAACACAGGGAAGAAAAGAGCCAATGTCTAATGATGGTAGAATTTAGCACGTGAGAATTCTAGCTGTAGCGGAGATGATGGCGATGTCTGGGGTTTCACCGAAGAGAAATGACTCGCATAAATCAATCGACGCCTCTATACCAATAAATCACAACAATAACTGTTGCTACCGAATACACAAGCATTTGAAGCAAGGAAGTGAAAATAGTTTCATACTGGAACACATATTAATAGAAGGGCGATTAGTATTGAAAAAGTTATGGTTAAAAATAGAAAAGCAATCACAAAAGAATGAAGACGAGCATTTGTGTGAAAACCGACGCTAATTAAGGAATTTATTCAAATGAAAATGTATGGAAAATATAGATTGTCTCACCAGAAACTTACACTACCTAATAATTTCAAAATGTTATGTAATTCCTACAGTTAACGATCAAGAATTCTCAAGGAGAATAGATTGTTTCGAATTAACTTTAAATAGTATGTCACTTGTAATATTTGATTTCAAGAGGGTAAGACCCCGAGACCTTGAGTTACGCAAACAAATGCTCTATCCGACTTAGCTATGGAATCAAACATTACTGTCATGATAAGTAAAGGTTGCCAAGATGATGGTTGAAGAAACTGGTGCATAAGCACAACCATCTTGCAACATCTGTTTCTCAACAAAACAATAAAGATTCAATTGCTAACCAATAATGTGTGTCAAATCATTTCATTCATCATCTTTCACCTTTATAATTTGTACATTTGGATATTTTCGTGATCGATGAATCGTGATTCCAGATCCCACAATGGATTCAAATGTTTCTTCACATTACTAGAAAATGTGAATTTCAGATGGTCTTGCATCGCCTAACAGAGGATTCCACAAGTTGAGCCTTGAACGTGGTTCGCAAAAAGTGTGTAGTGGAACCGACTGAGACAGAAAGCACACTAATAAAAAATTATGACCTAGTAAATGAGAGGACTAAAGTGGTAAGCCCGTAACTGATTCAACACGTATCCTAGTGAGTTCTACTTTCACCTTGGACGTAAGTGTTTTTGACTGACTATTAGCTCGTCATAATCATCCCATCATAACTTTTTTCTTCATTAAGACTTATCAACCGTTACTGTAAATGCTTATTTGTGCATTTGCTATATCAGATTTTGTGAATCATAAGATAAAATATCGGAAGAAGATACTGGAAAAGAAAAGATAAACATAAGAAGGGTAAAAAGCAAAGCAAAAGAATAAGAAGCAAAATATCTTAGTATCGTTTACATCGCTTCGAGTTCGTTTTTCTTTAATGTCCATTCATTTACATCGCTTCGAGTTCGTTTTTCTTTCATGCCCATCGAATTGCTTTTTGCGGAACCTTCGCGAAATCAGACCTTGCGGGCGTGAATATGGAGGACCCTCCCCCACCCCACCCCGCTCCACCCAAGTTGAGTGTCTCACTTACCCGCTTGCCTTGCGCCACCAGGGCGAAAAACACAGCACGCCACGTCAGACCACGCTACGCCTTTCAACACCTCTTCCTGCCTGCTCGTCACGTAGATGGAAGGAAGAGTAGTTAAAACGCAGACGATGAAGAACATATGGGTCTGGTGGAAGAAACGAAGCAGAGGAACACACTGAATTTATTCGATGGTTTTGTAAATGCGAGTACTTCACATTCGTTGTTCTTCCGCGCCCAATGCAATCCAGACAAAATGAGATCCTCGGCTTCGATCGCTTAAACACGTCCTCCTCTGCTCTACCGCACCCAGCACGAAGATAGAATACACTCTCGGAAATTTCTGCATTACTTTCAATGTAATGTACTTCAAAGTAATTTTCATATACATAAATTAAATTAAAGTACATGTATAGTAAATTTAATGTACGTGCACAATTAATGTAAACAAGTAAGATAACAGTCTTACATTAAATATACATTGATTTTAATTTAAGCATTAAATTTTATGTACGATTACATTAACCTCCCTTGAATGTACAAGGTATATTAAAATTAATTGGAAGTCGAACATTAAATCTACATTAAATTTAATGTAGGTAGATTGGTTGGTTGTGATTCCGGGTGCGTCAACAGATAAATAAGTGCCGTAAGTGTGTTGTATGTTTTTCCTCGGGAAAAATGGAGATCTTCCCCGCTGGATGGCAAGATCCGGCGCCGACCTACCGCCGGCTAGAGGGGTTTCCCCTTAACCAGGACTCTCCCACCTGCGAGACACCGGGACAAGCTCTAAGCTGCCGACCGGTCTCCCGGAATATGTGGTAGTGTAGTGCATGTTAGTGTGTGTGTGTGTGTGTGTGTGTGTGTGTGTGCGCGTGTGTGTGTGAGTGAGTGTAAGGGGAGAGGATAGGACAAGGAAGAGGATGGAAAGGTCGCGCGCGGTCCGCGGCCCTTTTGTTGGGGTACTGCTCCGGCATTCGCCTGGTGTTGATTGGAGAAACTACCGAAACTTTCTAAACCATGGAAAACTACCGATCAGAGCAGCCGGCCGCTAGAATTTTCCTCCAGACAGGGACTGAATTCGACCTAGCTGAAAAGCTGGCGTCGAAAATCCTATTGCCGTCAGCACTCGAACCTAGGACCTTCCGGTCAGAGGCGCTGCATTGACATCAGTTGATGCACTGAGTTACCGTTCCCAGTTTAAGTTTAATGTATTTTCTAACAGTGTACCCGTAGTAGAGCGGCACGCAATGCCACTCATGCTTTCTCCTTCCTCCGCCCGCTCTCCAACCAATCCACTCGTACGCCCACCCATCAGCCTTCCGTCTTCCTGGCGGTCCACAATGAAGCAGGAGAAGAATTTCTTGCGCGTATTTTGAATATATCTCTCCCGCATAAAAGTTTTATTCTTAGCAACCAATCAAAATCAGGCTCTGGACTGTCTACACTGAAAGCAGATCGAAGGACCACACCGTTTGAGATTATATCGGACCCAGCGATGTTTCCGTGTCTGCAGCTACTCTGACTGGGAGGTCCTAGGATTAGAGTCCTAGAGGGGGTGAATGTTTGACAGCTGTAGAGTTAGGGCAACTTCTGCCGACGTCTGTAGAAATATTCTAGCGGTCGGCTGCTTAGATCGGGTTTTCCGTGATTTCTCCGATCCATCTCATATGAATGCTGGAGCAGTACCCTAAGAAATGTGCCTCTCAACGCGTGCTATCTATCCTTCTTCTTTATTCTATCCTCTCTCATTACACTTACATGAACACGTGCAGGTAATGCACTACCACGAATGTTGGGAGACCAGTCGGTGAGCTTACAGTTTGTCCCGGCTGGGGCGGTGCCCCGCAGGGCCTGCAAGCCGACTAGTAGGTCGGCGTTGTATTTCTTCGTCCTAGAGGGGAATCGAATATCTGCACCAGTGGGACAGTTATCACCAGCACCTCCCAAGATAAAACAATCACTACCCTTACAGGACCAAGACCACAGCAGTGGACGTGCTCAGAAACATCAATACATCAAGCGAAGAACCTCTTGCATAGTTGCCATGCACAGAAGGCGGTGCGGCACCACTGCCTGCGCCTTCTGTTAGGCCTTAGGATGAAAGCAAGAAAAAGAAGAAAGATGAAAAGTTAAGAGGCGTATACAGAAGAAAAGAAAGCAAGACAGAAACAGAAGAGAAGACTTATGAAGCGGTGTAGTTGACTAAAATTCCTAGTATTGTCTTCTATATATAAATGTACTACGTCGGTTGGAATTCAATTCCCGCTGCCACGTCCCCTCTGCCGAATCCACGCGAAATCAGCAGAAGCGCCCAGAAAGGGGGAGCAGTCGAAGCAACTTGTCTCGGGCCTTGTTTATTTAATTCAAAAAGAATTAAAAAATATATTTATCTCTATTCCAAATGTAACGCTATAAGTTATTTCTGCTGCATGGAAAAATTAATTGTTTACGAAGTTTTATTTATTTATTTATTTTTACGTCAAAAACATTTAAAAACTGTGTGTGACGTGCTATGGAGAGAAGTGAATTCTGTGCACATCTTCAAAAATTACTACTCGAATTTGGAATACACAAAGAAATGGGCGTTTTTTGCAAGAATTGTTAACAAAATATTCGCTTCTTGTAATAAGGATGTATTAATCCGATGTATTTTCAAGGGTAGATCAGCATAAAATTAGGGATCTTATTCCTCATAATGTTCTTTGTCAAGGAATAATACTTCCTGCAACGACATCATGGAGAACGATAATTTGGATAACTATATTTCCCTCTAAATTCTAGAAGACGTGCACAGATAATGAAGGTATATTTATGTCCAGAGCAAAACAAGGGGAAGGACATTTTTGATTGAGGAAGAAGTGACATTTTTGATTGGAACGAGGGGCTCCAGTGGACCAACCGCTCCAGATCCCTGGTTTTCTCTGGGTGCCCCTGGAAATCAGCCCCTGGGGCACCCGCGCCGGCTGCGGGGCGGGCGGACCGAAGCATGAGTGTTGCTCGCCTTGCACAGCGGCAGAGTCCGGCCCGGCCCACCGACCACGCCTTGCCTTACTCCGCATCTCGCCTGCCCGGCCCCGCCCCACCCGCCCGGCTAGGGCCGTCTGCCCCGCCCCGCCCAGCCCCGCATGGCCCCGCCCGGCCCCGCACGCGCCCGCCCCGCCCCGATCCGCCCGCCCGCTCCACCCCGCCACGTCCAGCCCACCGCGCCCACTCCGCCCCGTCACGCCTACCCCGCTTCTCCCCGCCCGCCGCGACCGCGCGACCTTGCGTCCGCGGCCGCGCCCAGCGTCACCGCGTGGTCCGAGCGGCTGCGCGGCGCCGCTTTTGGCAGCGCGAGCAGTCTTTCTTTTTCTCGGCCGCTTCCGCCGGCCACGCCCGACCCATCCCCCTCCCCCCTCAGCCCTTGCCCCGGCAAAAAATCCCTGACGCCGCCGCGCCCGGATCTGCCGGCAGCGCGACGCAGCGGAGGTTGCCCGGCGGAATTTCAATCAAGAGCAGAGCAGACGAGGAACGCTCGTTGCTGTCGCTCCACCTGCCATATTTGGATGAGATTCCAATGAGCTTTCGGGGTTCACGTTTTTATGCCTTCTCTTTGTTATTTTTTTTTCGAGAGGCGTTTTGAGAATGCAATCAATGATATCTTGACAATATATATATATATATATATATATATATATATATATATATATATAGGTTGAGATTATTATGAATTATTATTGAGCAGTGACTCAGCATGTTGCAGATAATCTTTTGTTCGTGTAGGATATATTGGGAACTGGAGAGATGATCATTCATTGAATACACAGATGTAATTTTTTGAATATGTTTATTACGTACTTGATAACTTACTCACACATAGCACACATGTCCTCACTCTCACATATTTCCAGGTATTTTTTTTTTTAGAAATTGTTCGACAGTAGGGAAAGAAAGGGCAAGGAAGGAACTTTAAGGAATTCAGTCGACTCTGTAAGAGACGGCGTGGCCGGGGTTGTTGACGACGGTGGTGAGGGTGGCGGCGCGCACGCCGGGGGCGGCGACGACGGCGGGGGCGCCGTAGGCCACGGGGCCGGCGACGGCGGCGGCGCCGGCGTAAGCCACGGGAGCGGCGACGGCGGCGTGGGCGGCGTAGGCGACGGGAGCGGCGACGCCCAGAGGGGCGGTGGAGGCGGGAACGTGGCCGACGGCGGCGACCGCGGGGGCGGCGACGGCGACGGGGGCGGAGTAGGCGACGGGAGCAGCCACAGCGGCGGGAGCGGAGTAGGCGACGGCGGCGGGGGCGGCGTAGGCAGCGACGGCGGGGGCGGCGACGGCCAGAGGGGCGGTGGAGGCGGGCAGGTGGCCGACGGCGGCGACGCCGCGCCTCACGCGGGAGCGGGCGGCGGCGACCTCGGCGAGGTGGGCGGCGCGGGCGGCCACCACCTCGGGGGTGTCGGCGACGGGGGCGGGGCCGACGCCGGGGCCGACGGGCAGGGCGTTGCTGGCCACGCGGTAGCCCAGGCCGTCAGCGACGTACTTGGCGGCGATCACCTGGCCGTTGGGGGCCACGTAGCTGTAGGCGCCGATCTTGTTGCCGGCGGCGTCCTGGACGGCGGAGTGAGCCTGGAGGGGCTCGGAGTGGCCGTAGGCGGCCTGGCCCAGCTCGTTCTGGGCGTGGTACTGGGTCTTGACGCCGACGGCGGGGGCGGCGGCCACGGCGACGGGGGCGGCGGCCACGGCAGGGGCGGCGTAAGCCACGGGGGCGGGGGCAGAGTAGGCGACGGGGGCGGCCACGGCGGCGGGCGCGGAGTACGCCACGGCGGGGGCGGAGTAGGCGACGGGAGCGGAGTAGGCAACGGGGGCGGCGGCCACGGCAGGCACGGCGGAGGCGTGCGCGGCGTAGCTGATGGGAGCCTCAGCCAGGGCGACGGCGCCGGCCGCGGCGGGGACGATTCTGGAGTACCCCACGACTCCAACTGGAGCGATGCCTGGCTTGGCCAGCACGCAGGCCACAGCGCAGCTCAGGACCAGCTGCAGGCAGAACAAGCGCTTTGGTTAGCATGTGCATCACCCGGCAGATGTTTCCAATAATAACATATTCCACAAATTAAGTTTCAGTTACATTTTCTCTCATGATCTCTCTCTCTCATGAAGACTAACAGGAGTTGTGAGTCTACAGAGATCCTGCTGAGGAATGCAATACCCTTCTTCACTAGAACTAGTAGAAAGAATCTCTTTAATGTAGGGCCACATTACGATTTTTGAACAGATAAGTAATTATCACTCACCAAAAATTATGATCGCAGTCAAATTTTGTTTCAATGAACATTTTAAAATAACAAAAAAAATCAAGAGTAGTGGAGAAGTAACTGTGGACTTACAACCCACAAAAAACGATGTAGTCAAATATTTCCCAATTAAAATTTGAAATAAAAGAACACCTAATTCGGAGCACCAGCGATTTTTGGATCGCAGTGACCCTACGGAGATGGAGCGAACAGGCGAGTAACCCAGTGTCGGACTTACCAGGAACTTCATGGTGCCTCGTTTGTTGGTACTCCGGGGACGAAGTGAGGTGGCGTGGTCGGGGTGGCGGGCGCTTTTATACTCGCACGAGACCTCCGTCCACACCCATGCGCGAAGGCCGGCGCGGCCGCGGCCTTGGCGTCCCCGCCGGCTGACCGCCCGCCCCGCCCCGCCCCGCCCCCTCACTTCCTCCAGCGGCGCCGACGCAGACACGTCGCCCGGGGCGAGGGCCTGGTCGCCCGCCGCCGCCGCCCCGAACCAGCGCCGACGCTACCGGCTTTGCACGCTGGCTCCTGCGTCGGCTCTTCCTCGCTTCCATTATATCGGCCAGCAACTGTGATGATCATATTTTCATTTATGTCACGTTTGTGACAATCTTAACTGTTGACGTATTTTATTTCAAAAGGACCTAACTGCCGAGATCGTGATTTCTCGTCGTAGAATCAGATGAGATGAGATTATGCTATTCACAGGGCTCTTAGCCTTCCAGTTTCAATCTCCATAGTATAAACTTTTGATAACAAATCCAGAAAAATAATACAGCCGAGAGCAATTCAGTAAAATTTCTTGTATTACTACCAATAAATTCTCTGGATTTGTCTCCAACAACTCAATTATTGGGATTTTCTTTGTTTTCCACAAACCTAATACTATTCCTTTATGAAACAATATCATTGTTCTGTTATATTTTATTCATTTATTTGTCAAATTACAAAAAATGACAAGTAGAATATAACATGATTGTACGGGGAGACTATTTTGATATATATATTCAAAAGCGTTAGCAATTGCTTTCATTTTCATTTATTTACGCAATTTTTATTTATTTGTCATTATTTAAAATAAAAACAATATCTTACATGAGGAGGAGGACAAAATAGAAAATCCTACACAAGGTGACCCCCAAATTTTCTCTATGATTCAAAGTAAATTGACGGTAAACCTCACTAACTTCATTAGCATCCCATTCACCACTTGTGGTTTGGACGTTTGCCTAATTTATTTCAATTTCATTTGTTTTTTATCAATTTATCACATATGTAGGGATTACATAGTATTGAGATTGTGATGCTTCATTGAAATGCAGTATTCTAGTGCTGCAAATATCGACGTCAAAATTTTGACTTAAATAGACGATTTGGATGACCATGATATCGTAAAGGTTTCTTTTTTCTCTAGTGTAAGGCTGACCGTCTGTGAACAACACGATGCTAAAATTATGCGTAGGATTCTCTCCATAACATTCCCTGATTGATCTAGTCGATTTACGCCCTGCGAAACTTGTCTTTTACTGTTTATCGTATTTTTAATGAAGCATGTAGGTATTTTCCATCATTTCGAATTGTTTCTCCAATAGTGCAATGTGTATTAAATAATATGGTAAATTTCCTATTTCTCTAAAGCCTCTGATATTTCGAAAATTTCAATAGCTATTTCTTGGAATCTCTCTCACGCTTTCATAACTAAAGGTTGGGATTACTATCTTAAAGCAGAGAAATCAATATTTGACAGTTTTCCAAAAACACATTAGCTAGGTTTTCTCAAAACCAACACAATATTTTCTTCAAACTTTGTAGCATTCGTCTTTTGGATCACAGATTTTACTGGTAAAACATCCTGTTAAAGTACGTTAAACCGTGATTTCCCTTTGAATAGCCCCTTCTACCAATGTTCAATTAGTTCAGGTATCCTGTGTGTCAAAGTTGTCCAATTTTCGAAGTTGTACTTTAGTTCCGTCGTTGTAAAACGAAATAATATTCATTAACTTAAAATCTCTTGTTAGAAACAAACTCTACATTATTTGAATATTATTCAATTTCTCTATTTGTTCACAGTGTCATTATATTCTAGTTTTCTTGGGCAAACATTTGGACAGAAATTTGAAATTGCGTATTTCTCCTAGGAAAAGAAATGTTGTTGGCTTTCTCCTGAGTTTGATTTTCTTCTGATTCTGCTTCCTTTTTTCCAGATTCTATTGCTTCCACTACAATAAGAAGCACTAAAACTAGAAGACTAAGAGAAAGAGGAAACTGAAGAAGAACAAGAAGCAATAGAACAAGAACGAGAAGAAATACAGATAGGAAAAGGAGAAAAATAAGAAAAGGAAGCATGAAAAGGAGAAAAGTATAAAGAAAAAAGAAGAATGAAGAAGAAAAGGAGAAAGGGTGTAAAGGAAAGAAAATAGAAAGAGGAGAAAACAGAAGAAAAGTATCCGCAGAAAGTAAAAATAAAAAGGAATAAGAAAAGAAGGGAACAAGGAAGAGGTGATACGACGTCTTACTCCTTTCACCACTCCGCCCAGGGCCGCCGCGCCGATTCGAAATTCCCGCAGCCCCCACCCCCCGCACCGCCGCCGGCTGGCCCCTAGCAACACGCAGCGGCTGGGGGGCAGCGCGCGCGTACGGGCTGGTCGCGAATGGCGTCCGCGCTCTCGCACGCACGAGGGCTCCGCGCCGGCGCGCACCACCCACCACGCCCAGCGACCCCCGCCCCGCGCTGCCCTGCCTCTGCTGGCGGGAAGGTGGCTCAGGGCATCAACTAAGGATATTCGACACTAGCTTGTCAGCTAGATTTCGATCAAAGATTTCTTCCGGGCTGAAGGGCCGTGGTCCATTGGAAAACATATTTCCAAACGTTTCGTCGGCAACTACGGCAGACATCCTCAGTGGCGATGTGGTCTCGGACGAAGAATCCTCTTTGAAGTCAGTCACCGGGGAACCTTCAAAGAGGATTCTTCGTCCGAGACCACATCGCTACTGAGGATGTCTGCCGTAGTTGCCGACGAAACGTTTGGAAATATGTTTTCCAATGGACCACGGCCCTTCAGCCCGGAAGAAATCTTTGACTACAACTCCGGCCGTGAAAGCCTACATTGTTTTATTAGATTTCGATCGTTCAGTCGCTGTCTGGCTTAGAATTCTAGCAGCCGTCTGCTCTGATCGGTAGTTTTCCGTGGTTTCTCCGATCAACACCAGGCGAATGCCGGAGAAGTACCCTAACAAACGGGCCACGGACCACGCGCGAGCTTTCCTTCCTCTTCCTTTTTCTATCCTCTCCCCTTGCACACACACACTACATTAACACACATGCCAGGAGACAGGTCGGGAGCTTAGGGCTTGTCCCGGCTGGGACGGTGTCCCGCTGGTGGGAGATACCTGATTGGCGAAAAACCCCGTTGGACGATGGTAGGTCGGCGCCGGATCTCGCCATCCAGTGGGAGATCACCGCCACATCCCGATGAAAAACATGTACTTCACTTACGGGACTAATGACCATATTAGTTGACGCGTCCGGAATCACTAATCAATCAATCAACTGATGTCAATGCAGTGCCTCTGGCCAGGAGGTCATAGGGTCTCCCGCTCGCCTTCCACCGCTGAGGGTAGGGTACAAAGTCCAGTCGATCGAATTTTTGGCTGACAGAGTGAGTTCACAGCCTGTCTACGAGTTTCCCCGTTTCCCCTGCTTCTTAATTC
>BLKR01017005.1:0-16978 GCA_011170035.1 Teleogryllus occipitalis
TATAGCGTTTTCCATTCGTTGCACCGAAACCCACCCTAGTGCAGGGAGAAAACGTCATAGCTCCGCAACAGTGCTGCCCCCACACGCGTGACGGGCAGCTACGAATGAAACGGATTCCGGAGCTGAGTCAGTGCGTGTGCGCTACGCAGTGAGATTGTTCTTGGTCTGTCACACTGATGGAACTCCAAAAATAATAATTTTGAATTCTGATCATTGTTATAATTTTTATGAAGTTTTTTGGTACATCTTACTTCTTAATTCATCAATTATTAACGTGTGATTTCTTTATTTAAAAACTACGAAAACTTCAAATGCGTATGTGTCGAAATTTCATTTTTCGTGATTTGCCAGTACACAAGATTTTGAACCGAAAGGCTTCTGCAGAATTGTTTGGTTATTGAAAACCATAACAATATTAACATGAGCATTTCCGCTGCGAGAAACCTTTCTTGACATATTTAGAATATTGAGACTTGACATATTGAGAAGAGGAGGGGCCAAGAATGAGAAAAGGAATATCGAGCGCGCTCTGCGCCTCCTTTGTGATGGCCTTGCACTTGTCTGATATTGATTAGAGAGAGACCACATAAAAGTTCTGAGCAGCCGTCCGCTAGAATTCTTCTACAGACAGTGTTCGATCCAGCTTTGTAGCTAGTGGCGAAAACCGACCTCCGTCGGGACTCGAACTCCAGGATCATACGAACGGAGACACTCCAGCGGAAACGGATGTTGTCACTAAACCATTCAGCCGATAGATTCGTAAAGAAATCTTGCCCATGCAGTATACGTGGTAATGGCCAGATAGAATTAATAGGAGTAAATAGAAACTGTTTTTCACTTCTGGAAATGTCACTAATATTTTAGTCAAACACTTTTTTTAGTGTCAATGTTTAACTGTCAGTCACACCTCCCTCTCGGTGCTTTATATAAAACAAATGCCAAGACAAAAATAAATATCTTACGCCCAGTTTACATTGACCCCGCCCCGTCATCTATTATTGGAACGAGCAATACTAAGGGACAAACGTAAATAAAGTGTTTATAACTAAAACAACATAAACATATGAGGTGGCATCAATTGCGTCCCACATACATTGACCCAAGTTTGAATCGATTCTTAACATCTAATACATTCCAGATTGTAAAAAATATTCAATGTGTTGAGGTCTGTATTTTCCGTACACAATCATCCCTGTTTACTTTTATCGGAAATTAACTGTTTTTATACAGAGGAGTACAAATTGTACACAATGTTTTACAATAAAAAAGGACACAGCATGGATTCTGAAACTCTGATTTGTGACACCTCTTTTCATATATTTTGCCTGAAATTGTCTACTGACATAAAAATAATTACGCAGATATGCTTTTATCAGTGTTAAAAATAATAGCATTGTCGGGGAGGCTAGTGTAAATACACACTACGAGGCGGCTACAGAAAACAGACTCGACCACTTGAACCATCGGCTCCTAACTCGCATGGGTTTGCTTGTTTCTTCCTTATGCTTCGTCGTGAAAGGTCGTGTGTGGTCCAATGTAACGGTTCAGCAAAGAACCTGCCTCAATGTCGGTGCCCCGTGCATGTCCTTTTTTTCGCTAATGTACAGAGTAACAGGCATCAGGAAAAGTGATGATGAGAGGAAATCGATTTTACCACAACATGAATAGTCGAGGTTAATTGTTCATATAAGAAACACAGTCTGCGATGGCTGAGGGGTAACATCGTTTCGTCTCGTACGTCGGTATTTCTAGGGTGCCATTCGCGACGGCGGCGAATTTTCGGCACTTGTTTGATTGCTGGATCGACTTCAGCCACTTCGTGTAGAATTCTGTCCTGATTTCCCCGATCACCACCCGGAGAATGCCGGAAAAATACCCGCGATCATTCCTTCTTCAGCCTTACCCCCCTTCCTTCTCACCTTACATACAAGCACTTCACATGTCGGCAGTTCAGAGGTTGTTCCGGCGGGGATGGTGGCGAGGGAGGAAAACCATAAGCCGAGGGGGTGGGGTCTTTCTTTCCATCCGGAGAAAAACACCTCCATCTCCCAGGATGTAACATGCATTACACTTACTGGACAAATGCTTTCAGTAGTTGGCGCGTCCAGAATCAATACTCACTCATTTTTAAGATTTAGAATACGTATGTATTTGGCGTTATTGGGTCGATAGTCCGACTTCGCCAGCCAGCTCCCGGTGTCCCCCTTGCCTGGGCCTAGTTAAATTCCCATGCATGGGGGTAACAGCGACATGAGGCGAACATGACGTATTCTCTTCACCGTAACTAGCAAGATCCGCCTGCGTGAGCTTTTCTTCGTCACACAGCTACAGAAACTGGGACGATTTTTAAAGGAAAGCTGCAACTCTATCTTTGCCTCGACCGAGAATCCAACCCGGGACCACAGCACGGGAAGCTAGTACGCTGCCCATGAGCCATTTCAGAGGCTAGATTTAGAATATACATTTTTTTACTCATTAAACTATATTAATTTAATCAACTCCATTTAGCGCATCTCACGCTACCGCGAATCCACGCCGCCGCGTGGCCGCTGAAGGCGAACCAGAACGGGCGCACGCGGCGCGGCGCAGGGCGAGCGGTGGGAAGCCAGGCGAGGCGGCGATCGGGGGCGGCGGATGGCAGTCGTGTGCTGTTCGTGCGGGCGGGGAGCGGGCGAAAAAAATTCCGCACTTCAATGCCGCTGCGGCTGACCACGCACGAGCAACGCGAGTGAAAGGAACCGGAGGAAACCAGCGGACGGAAAGGAGCAGGGCCAGGCCGGCGCGGCTGAGTATGGGTCTGTTCAACTGACCCGTGCCGCTTTCAGAATGTAAACTACGTTTATGGCTAAAGGGCAAAATTGTAATAAAAACGCTCTTGAAACTTTGAGGGTGAAGTTCAGACTTTTTCAACTATAAATTTAAATTGATATGGAAAGAAATTTTGTTTTGAAAGTTACACGTGAACAACTCCCTCTCCACAATTGATGTTTGAAGTAAGCACTATTATTTTAATTAGAGCTCGTAACTGTAGCGATATTCGAAAAAAACAAAGCACAATTAAAGTACGAGAACTAAGTTTACTATATATACCTTACCCGTCTCGTGGACAAGGGATTCCACCATTTTACCACAACACACTGACCTCGAAACATACAAAGTGCGGAAATTAGATAAATATCATAATTTGGCATTCACAAAAGATACGCTTTGGCCAAATCAGATTAATAAAAGATGGTTATTTCTCGTCCTTCGTCTTATTTAGAATGCACCCGAACGTACACTTCTTCTCTACCTGCCAGAAAGCTGCAAACATCGGGTCCGCGCAAGTGGCCTAATACGGCCTGCAGTGCCGCGCCTCGGGGTGGGCCGAGGAAGGCAGGTGGCAGGAAGCGAGAGCGCCGAGGCAGCCGCGGGGCGAGGGGGGAGGGGGAGGCATCCGCGGGACGTTGCGTGTCGCTCGCCTTGCCTCACTCTCCCGCGCGAATGTGGCAGCCTGCCCCCGCGCCCCGGGGAGTCCCCTGGCGTCGACGCGACGCCCGTGCGCTAAGCCGTTCCACTTCGCTCTGCCCAAGAGATGCCTTCGCCACAAGAGGGGAGTGGTTTCCCAACGAGTTGATGGCCAGTTTCGAGTTCGCTAGGGATATGACAGGCCCAGAAAGAAGATACACCTGCTAATCGCGCGACTTTTGTTGAACGATGGATTGAAGAAATGCAGGCGGAGTGGGGGTATTAGTTACAAAGTCGGCCATTAGAGTATTAACAGCAATTCCAACATCTGAAAAATCAAAGTCAAACCTACTACGTGTGCGGCCAGGTCATCGCTGTGGGTAGACAACAGTAGGAACAGTAGATATGAGTTTTAGGTATCTCCCTTGAAGGACCTGGACCTGCCTCAGCCATTTCTTTAGATAATTGTAATAAAGCTAAACAGAAGTTCTCGACTATGAATGCAACTAGCTTTGATTAGCTTTTGTTTCGCGCCAACCAAGTTTCGATGCTTGGAATGTTGTCATCAGTGCTAGCTGCGAGGTTTTGCCTTCAACTGTTTATTGCTCAAGAGAGGGGGAAGAAAAGTCATCGTTCAAGAAAAGTGGGAGTAGTATTTAGTAAGCAGGATTTTCCAAAAACGGTCATCTCGAAATTCACACAGTGACGCCGTAAAAAGACGAAAGCGATTGGGTGACGATGCAAAAATGCGATTGATTGGTGTTTTGGGGCACGTCATCTGATGAGGTCATTAGTCCTGTAGTGCATGTTTTATCGTGGGAAATGGCGATGATCTTCCCACTGGATGGCGAGATCCGACGCGGACCTACAAGTCGGCTTGCGGGGTTTTCTCCAACCAGGTGTCTCCCACCAGCGAGGCATCGTTTCAGCCGGGACAAACTCTAACATCCCGAACGGTCTCCCGACAAGTGTGGTAGTGTAAGCGTGGATGAGTGATAATAGGACAAGGAAGATAAAGGAAACATCGCGCGCGGTCCGTGACCCATATGTTGGAATCGTGCTCTGGCATTCACCTGGTGTTGATCAGAGAAACCACGGAAAACTGCCGATCAGGGCAGCTGGCCGCCAGAATTCCCTTCCAAATAGCGGCAGAATTCGACCTAGATTGTGTCGAAAATTCTGCCACCGGTAGGTCTCTCTATCAGTAGGCCCTACTCCTGTCAAAGGTACTGCAGTGACATCAATCGACTCAACCTAAGCCGATACAAAAGCGTTGAGATGAAAAAGAAATCACACTGTCAAGACGACATGAATAGGTAGGAAGAGGTGCATGATACAGAGGCCAGTGGATTTGATTAGGAAAGGCACTGCAAACTGCAAGCAGTCAGAGACGATTTCTCTTGCGCGTTCTCACCTACGTGCAAGAAACAAGGAAAATACTCCGCAAACTCGCGAAGATCATGCATGTATCTTTAATGTTCCAGACGTACAATGACCCAATGACTTTCATGTCTTTCGTGTTTTATCATCGGAACCCGAGTCACCACTTTCATGAGAAAATGTCCTTGCCTTGCGAGGGTTTTAAATCCGAAGACCCATCCGTTCGCATACATGTTTAATGTCATTCCACACTACATTGTGATCGACCTAGAACCTAATGCAATTTTGCAATACACAGAGTAGAAATATTAGCATTGCTCATATTTTACAAGCAATTATAACCATACAGTAATTTTATAACGCCATCTTAAATGGTCAAGTCAGGATGTCATAATTGGAACCTTGGAACCGAGCAGCCAATAGTAGAAGTGTTGGTTGGATTGACGACACCGGATCGTTAACTCAACGAAAGAAATCAATTATCCTTTCAACAACCTATAACGCACATACTGATTTCTTGTACGTATATTTCCTTAAGTTCATTTATTAAGTAGCAGATTGTTGGAAATTAAAATTATCAGGAAGATAGTTTCGTTTTGCAATATTCACATCACGAGTCAATGTCTCACGGTTCTCCTAATTGAAACCTTGACATTTTTACCTACCAAGATTGGTGTATCCCTTTAAGTCACGTATCTCTTCGTGCGAGCATATGAAGGAAAACAAAAATACTGATTTCTTGTATCATACGTTTCAGAATAAAGCCAAATAAAAATACTACTGAAAGGTAGAATTCAATCTTGTGGGGGAAAATATTTGCTCACGGCTGAGGACAGATGCAGCAGTGCTTCAGCGGTGAAGGTAATCATCATAAAAATGTACTACTTCATGTCGGCCGCACGCAACAAGAGTCAGGACGGAATTAGTTTCGTACCTGTGTAGTTTGCACATAAACTCTTTATTACATGTCACAAATAACTCAAATGCCCTTAGCAATTCATATAATTATCAAGTATTAATACAATTAGAGCCTTGCAAAATTAAATGCCTAGCTCGTACTTTATATGCATGTTTATGTTACAAAACGCACTGTAATTTGGTTTTAAGTAACGTTTAAGGTTACGGTAATTTTTATGGCGAGAAAAATATAAAAACCACAATATGCTATTTTCGAATACTTTTCTTATGAAAGAGAATAAAACTTAAAGAAAGCACATTTATTATGAACTGGTTGAAGGAGATTACACAAGTCTAATGGCACCTTTAAAGGTCACAGCGCAAACACAAAAATGTGCTCCAACCAGTTCGAGAATTTTTACCTAACCCGCTGTCCAGTTTCGGTGGTTGTGGACCAAGCTCTTCTGTGGCTACACCAACCACACCTTCGGTGCACACCGCCTTCTGCCTCTCGCCGCCATCCCGCCCTGGGTAGGCTAGCGGGCGTGCGGGTGAGTGTGTGGGCGAGTAGGTGGGTGGCGCTCGCGAACGCAGCGCGCAATTACACGCGCGCAACCGGGAGCACGTGGAGTGCATTCCTCACATTTCCCCCGTGGAACTGGATTATTCAACAGATCCCAGAAATTTTAATTATAACTGCGATAAACTAGTCGGGGCGCCGCGCCGGGCTCGGCTGGGCTGGGCTCCGGTGGCGCCGGGAGGCAGTATGCGCCGCCGTGAATCACGGGGGCGGCTCCCGCTGAAAGCACGGGGCAACTTCGCCAACTTGTCACCGGAACTAAAGATAGCGACGAGCAGCGGTGTAACTAAAAGAGCAGAGAATTCTAGCGGCCGGCTGCTCTAATCGGTAGTTTTCCGTGGGTTCTCCGATCAACACCAGGCGAATGCCGCAGCAGTACCCTACCAAACGGGCCACGGACCGCGCGCGATCTTTCCTTCCTCTTCCTTGTCCTATCCTCTCCCCATTACACACACACTTACACTAACATGCACTACACTACCACATATTCCGGGAGGCCGGTCGGGAGCTTAGAGCTTGTCTCGGCTGGGGCGGTGCCCCGCTGGTGGGAGAGTCCTGGTTAGGGGGAAACCCCACTAGCCGACGGTAGGTCGGCGCCGGATCGCGCCATCCAGCGGGGGTGATCACCGCCATCTCCAGAGAACAAAACATGTACTACACTAATGGGACTAATGACCAGAGCAGCTGACGCGCCCGGAAACACGAAAAAATCAATCCATCAATTATAAAAGAGCAGAGGGGGTGATTGCTCCATGAAGCACAGTATTTTCTTGTTTAATTTTAAACTAAGCTTTATATGATAGTTCACCCGATCGACTCACAATTGTCTCTCTGGTAGGTCATCTGTATTAACATTGACAAAATAATATCCATTTGAGAGAACTCGAGAAGGCTACCGTTGCCCGGGTCGATTTATTAAAGTGCAACCTTTCTATATATAACGGTGGAATATCTCTCGTGAAAGGTTAGTTTCTACATAATGTCCAGGCAATTAAAAATCGATTTACTGACACCCCTCCCCCGACATATCCTGATATTGAAGAATATTTTAATTGGCTTCTAGAATTGCTGGAAAATTCTGATTCCCATATTTGCTTCCAGGGAGCGCCACAATAAAGTCATCAGTAATATTTTACCCACGCCTGGAAGGCGTTCCCCACAACGCGAATATGAGATCAGAGTAACTGAGTGTGGCGCCGCCGGCGGGTATTTTCATGTTAAAAAGTTTAATTTGTAAGTTACAAGTATATAGTAAACGTACATTTTAAACATATTACCATTTCCGGGCCATTTCCGGGCACATGTCCATAAAAGTTACATGAAAAAGTATCGTGTTAGGAGCCATATCAATTAAGTTTAATTATCGTCTTTTCTAGATTGTTTACAGGGAATCGGCTAAAAGTTGTGCCAATCAACATGTCTTGATGAGAGGAATCGAATGAATTATTCATAATCTCTTAATGTGTCAAAAACGCACCAACATTACCCTTTCGTTCATTATTTAAAATGAAACGTTCTGTTAAGAAATATACTACAGAATTTTCTGGATAGATCCAAAGAAAATAAAAAGTAAATTTCACTATTAGGAGACGGTGACGCGTCAAACGACACCTCTTTTGTCTCAACTCGTGGACCGGAAGAGATTTAAGCGAGAGTGACGGAAAAACGGACGGAGGTTACTCAATTACAACATAATGATTAGGATGGTAATTGTCGGAGGTTTCACTTTCATCGGATAATTCTCCACGGTTCTTTTTACACCCCGGAGAAGATGGCCACTGAATTTTACGCCCTACAAATGTCCACATATCGTCGGCCCGGTGGCCGAGATCGCCAAGGCAGTAGTGTCGTAGTGATCTCGGAAGGGTCGCGGGTTCGAGTCCCGCCTCGGACACGGTTGTATTTGTGTTCGTCCTTTCACCTCTTATCATCACCACTTCATTTCACCTTCATAGTTACCATAACGTTAATGCCAATAGTGTAGCTAATGACCTAGATGTTAATGCGACCTTAAATAAATTCCACACATCTCAGTCGGAACCGAACCTGCGCTCAGGTGTGTAGAAAGCAGTGCATTAACCACTCACCAAGAGAGCTTCACCCGCTTATGATAGGGGCGTACGTTTGTCATAATTTCACTTCTAGTGGAAAAAAGTAATACACTTCCCAGAGCGTTCCATGTTCCACAAGTTTTACTAGCATTAATGCGGAACAGAGAAAGAAGTATTTTCGTCTCAGCCAAAAGCCCTGGGAATATCATGAGATCGCGGTTGCACCGGGGAACAAAGGCGACTTTCCGCCCTGACCTTCGCTGACACCTGCAGTCACTTGCAGCAGCTGTCCGCATTTTTACATGCACGCCTCAGGACTGACATTAAAGGCGCAAATGGAGCTACAAAGGAAACAGAGGGGTAAAAAGATAAGAAATTGCACTCTCTAAATGTCCTTTGAATGTCAGGTTTACGTAACTTCCTATTTAGTAGATCGTCTAAAGAAATGCAGCATGAAAATTGCCAGGGAACCGAGCAACTAAACCAATATTCTGCGGCAAAGTGAGCGACTTTTTTCCAATTCATTTCTCTGAAATATAACTGCTTAGACCACTCCTTAAATGAACATTCTTTCATAAAATATTTGCTACTTCCAATTTTAATGTGTTGATTTTCAATATAAATTAATTTAACTAATTTACTACAGTATACTTATAAAAGTAGAAGACTCATCGTCTCGCACATCAGTATGAGCATTACAGAAAATACGAGAACGAAACACCACATGGCATTGAAGCTAGCGTAATGAATCATGCCGAGCGCAACAGCACATGTAAAACAAAGTCAAGCAACCGAAATCTCAGTTTGGAACTCCAGAGGCAATTTTAACCGCCCGTTTGAACATTGACAGAAAACCAACCCAGCAGCCGCCCTCGGCATTTCCGACCCAAATTCGACGCGTTACTGACCCGGCTGGCGTATTGCAGCACGACAGTTATAGCCGCTCGGTGAATTGCTGTACGGCGCCTTCTAGCCACGTCGAGACGTCTCGTGGCGCTTTCTCGCGCTGTGTACGAATTCCTCGGCAATAGCGGCCAAGGCTGCGGTTGCGGAGTCGTTGACCTTGCTCTCTGGCCGGCGATCACGACGCTTCGCTCGCAACGCCACGATGCGCGGCCGCAGGGCCCTCGCGAAGCCCCTTGCGGCCCCACCGGCGAGGCTGACTCAGGGCATCAACTCTCCTTAAAACGGATTCTTCCCTCTTATCCCTTAATAATTAATATCCATGCAGCTAAATGGCTTCCAAATGACACTCCTGTTAGATATCTTGGACTTCAAATAGATACCAAATTAACCTGGAAAAACCACATTACATCAATAGCTAATAACACACATATAAAAATATTAAAATTGTATCCATTCATAAATAGAAAATCAAAATTATCAATATGCTCAGCATTAATAAAATTTAAATATATTATACGTCCTTCACTGACCTACGCTTGCCAAATTTGGGGAGGTGCCGATAAAAGCAACCTCCAAAAATTAGAAGTACTGCAAAATAAATTTTTAAGAAATGTTTTAAAAGCTCCATAGTATATCAGAAATGATAAAATTTTAAAAGAATTACCTACAGAACCTCTGAAAACTTGGATTTTAAAACTTTCTTCTAATTTCTACTCTTCTCTTTCATCTTGCCCAGCCACTCCTTTGTACACTCTAGGTAAATCAGTCAATCTTTTTCCACGAATGAAATCAAGATATTCTAAAAACCTACTACATCCTCGTTAATTAGCTGTAAAGCACGTTCCAACATTTCTAAGTTCAATATTTATGTTTTTAATCCAAATATTGTATAGATTTTTCTGAAGGACCCTTCCTGGGTATCCTTAGTTGTTAATTATTATCTTATATTGTTAATATTATTCTCTTCAAGCATTGTGCATGATGATGAAATATATTTAAAACAAAATTGTATATACTATGTAACATAAAATCCCTTGAAAGATATAATAATGTCGAACAATGATAATAAAAACTATTAAAAACAAAAAACAGGGTATATCAACTGATGTCACTGCAGTGCCTCTAACCGGGAGGTTCTAGGGTTCCACTCCCGGCGGTGGCAGGGTTTGCGACACTAGCCCAACAGCGAAACGTCGAATTCAGCCGTTACCTGTAGGAGAATTCTAGTGGCCGGCTGCTCTGATCGGTAGTTTTTTGCGGTTTATCCGATCACCTCCAGGCGAATGCCGTAGCAGTACTCTAACAGACGGGTCATGGACTGCGCGCGATCTTTCCTTCCTCTTCCTTGTCCTTTCCTCATCCCTTACCTACACATACACTCAAATTCACTACACTACCATTCATAAATATGAAAGGCATTTTTAACTAATTAACTAATAGTACAGCCTTTTAAATGTATTTATTGAATATAGATTTTAAAATATTTCGACTAGTGCAGTATTATTATCAATAAGTTAAAATTATAAAACAATTCTATGACAAAATTATCTTTTGTCATGTAGTCTAAATACTTCTATAACAAAAAATAATATTGTTTACGCCAGGCGTTTAGAAACCTGTCGGCGCGGTTTGCGGAGGGACAATCACCAACGGATCCGCGTGTCTACGAAAAACAAATTCGATCTCGGGTGATCCCTTATCTCCCAAAACGTGCGAATGCCCCATGAGCAACTTTTCAATTTTTGGCCAGTTACTAAAAAGGAAGGGCTACAGTTTTTTTACTATCTGGGGGGTCTAGATCTTGAAGTCTGGTCCTGGTTGAATGAAAAAATTTCATTTTGGTTGCAGTTCATTCGTAAGGTCCTGGCATTTGGAGTTTGATCCATTGGCCCAGCGCAGAATTTGCCACTTGACGGGAGCAACGGCGGCAAAAAGTTTGAAAACCGTCTAAATTAGACTATTCACTTCTACAAAATTACATTATCTTTTAGAGATTTCCCAAGTCCTTCTTCCGTGAGACCGCCCCGCAAAAAATCGCATGTTTTTAAGGAATATTTTATGTCACAAGCTGGTAGCCTTCACACTACTTTTAAGGCCTCAGACCACATTCCACACATTAAAGTAATTGTGAAACCCGTTGTTAAGAGCAGTTGACACACAAATGACAGTTTACTCAAACAAGCTACAAACGTTTATGTCTATGCTACGAGACGTTGAAGTATCCGGTTGAAAAATTACAAAAATACTCAATTACTTTAGCCATCACAATTGAATGAATAAACATTTCTAATAGAAAATATTTATATGCGAATGTTTTGTGTCGTAAGTTTTATATTTTTTACACAAGAGCCAATAATGGCACACGAAGGGGAAGAACGAATACGACAGAGTTTCGAAATTCAGCCTCGGTGACTATGAACTGTCTCAGGGAATCAATTAGCCGTTGCTCCAAATTTTGAGTTATTATTTCTCAGGACTTTTCTATTTATATTTAGATAAATGGAAGTCAACCAGACCACCGAATTTTTACTTTAATTGATTCGGAAAGGTCTCGAAGTTCGTATGCCAGGAAGTTGAAGCAGCCGTAAAGGAGGTAAAATTTTGATTCACTCGAGGTCTCTGCATTATACAAAAATAACAAGAATATAATGCTAACCTTTAAGAAAAAGCAATGAAAACATTTTTTATTGAAGCTAACACACTTTATTTCACGTACAAAGTACTGTGATGCAGATGTAAAATTGCGTTTTACTTATCTTCAATGTATTATTTATTGTAATGGTGCGGCCATGCCTTTAAATGGGTCTGTGACGTTGATGGGTTGGTAATGTTGAAGATATGATATGAATGATTAAGCATGGTGCAACGACATACATGGGAAACAGGAGAACCCAGAGAAGCCCTGCGGAAATCCACTTTATCTACAAATTTTACATGGATCGACCAAGTTTGAACTTCAGTATCAGCGGTGCAAGGCTAGCAGTCTGGCCGCTAACCATTGGATCACCTTGTGTTTAGGACTCGTAAATGGTATCGTTAGATATTTTTCTCGGGGAAAGACTGTTTACCCAAGTGCTTTGTTCTCACTCTTCGTGCGAATCGGTACATCGCTGGTTTATAGAGGTTTCCCGACACCTCTGCGGCTATGGTCCGTTAGTGTAGTGAATTTTTATCCCGGAGGGGGCAATGTGGTGGTGTTTCTCCCCTACTGGATGCTGAGATTCGGCGCCAACTTACACGTAGGCTTGAGGGAGGTTCCCTCCCGCCAGAAACCTCCCCCAAACGCGGCACCACCCCAGACGGATAAATCTCTACACTCCCGACTGGTCTCCAAGATATGTGTGTAGTACATGCAAATGTACGCGCCTGGATCGCGCGCTGTCCATGGCCTGTTTTTTAGGGTACTGCTCCGGCATTCACCTGGTGTTGATCAGATAAACCACAGAAAAGTACCTATCAGAACTTCCAGCCCCTAGAATTCTCTTCTATACTTGGAATTTTATAACCTGGCACTTGACGTACATCAGCTGTTGACGATTTCGTTCAGTCGGGAGCTCAAACGTCACCAGTGGCGTCACTGAGATGACGTTTTAGCTCTCGATTGGACGACTTCAAAACAGCTGATATACGTCAAGTGGCAGATTATAAAAACCCAAGTATAGACAACGACTGAATCCGACCTATCCATGCAGCTAGTGGAAAATCCGCCACCGTCTGAACTGGAACCCCAGGTCTTCCCGGTTCATGTCGCTGTAGTCAGCGCAGTAGGCAATGTAGGCAATGCTCGCTGGGTTCAAGTCGGCCGGTCGGTGCATTGCGAGGGGGAGCACTGTGCCGCGGAATGCGCGCGGCGCGCCCCGGGGAGACGACAGCGGCGGCGGCGGCGGCGGCGGCGGCGGCGCCGAGACCTGAGCCTCCGGGGAGGCGGCAGCGCCTCTGTGCGCGTCGGCGAGGAACAAAACCGAGCTGACGGCCGTAATGGCTCCCAGCAATTAGGCCGGCCAAGCGCTAAACGCGTCCGCTTTGTGCTTCATCGTGCTCTGCTGCGATAGATGGCTGCCGGCGCGCTGCGCCGCTGCGCTAGGTTCCTGGACGCCCAGATGAACGAGCTCAACACAAAGCCCCCCCCCCGCCCCCGCCCCCAATGCACATCCCTTGTTACAGCTGCGAGAACGCTCCTGCAGTTAGGGCACGTGTTGACTGTTCTGCTGCCGGCGCGCACAGCCACGACACACGACATCTCCGTTTCTCTACACGTACAAGCACACAAAGCCAGAGGCGTGAATTGTAACGAGAAGGAGGCCTTCAGAATCATCGTACTCACTGCTGCATTTATAAGCATAAGCACATGTCGGTGCAATTATGAAAAGCTGTAATTCGATTCGAACTAAGAATGATTACGTTCCTGAGTATATATGCAAGTCGTATTTTTCCAAAACGTACGTTATTGTACGTTTTTGTAAGTTATTTGTACGTACGTAATTCCAAAACGTACGTTATTGTAAGAATCGATTACAATGGAATGTTTCAGCATCAGGATCGGTAAAATAATTTTAGTAATACATTACACAGTACGTTTACAATAAACATACGATAACAAGAAACATGTTAAAAATACCTTCTAATTATTTATTAGATGCCAACAATAAGTAACCATGTAGGATAATATGGTGCGTCCGATGGTATATTCCATGTCATCTTAAATGAATGAAAATAAATACTACTTTTGATTGGTGATTTCATCACAAGCTATCAGTAGATGTCAATAAGTATACATCTGTGGAAGTCCCGGCTGTTGCTTTTTCATTTAATTAACTAAATATTGTAAAACACAAAACGTGCAAAACACACTTTTTGTATAATCTGGTAAAAAGGTCAAAACAGATAATTTCAATAAAATTGTCATTCCCATAAATTATTATATTCTGACGTATTCAATGAAATCACAAGCTTTGAACTCAAATGAATTTAATTTAGTGTTCTATTTAATTATCTGTATCTCCAATAAACCGAGCAATAAAATATGCCCGACAGGCATTCAGAGACTTCATACACAACCGACATTCATTCAATTCACAGGGAGAAATCAATAACAAAGCTGCTGCTACAGTTGATGTACATGTGTATCGCGCACGTTTATGCACATCATTTTCGTAGCTAGTATGTAATTACTTAGAGTGCGGTAGATTTATTACCGCTGAATTAGAAATCGCAATCGTATAATCGATACAAACATACTGTTTGATACCGCCATCTCGGAAGTTATGATGTCTAAAATCAGAAGTAAAAGAATCATCAGAATCAAACGAATTTCAGTTCAGTACGTTTTCATTAATGAGAAATAGTATACCACCCAATTGAATAAAACAATTATTCTTTATTTCTGCATAAAATAAATGACTTGAATTTCGATTACTTATAATTGTGTAAGGAAGAAACAAGATCATTTTCCCTTATTTAATTATCAGAAATAACTTTTTAACAATACTTCTAAAATGGCGAACTAACTACGTACGTCCTTTTCACTAAGGGAAGGACCTTCAATCAGTTACCTTTCAGTATACGTAATACTCTACGATGAATCAAAATATTTCCATAAAAGTGACGGTTGTGGTCGCCCTTACGATGGTTTGAAAATTAAATTTATTGTCATTGAAGGAGGTCGCACATCATTCTGAAAAGCTAAAGACAAGATTACAGTGGCGTCTCCGACACTTGAAACGGCTTTAAAAGTATTTTTTTCTTTTATTATTTGATATTTTTTATTTTGATTAGGATACAATAAAAATATCAGTTTCCCACTAGCTGACAGATATACATTTGGTGACATCTCGCTATCCCAAAAAGGTGGATCAGAGACAGCCAATACTATTATTTCTTCACATGCATCGTACCCAAGGTTACATCTGTACCTTTTCATATATTTTAATATAATAATAATAATAATAATAATAATAATAATAATAATAATAATAATAATAATAATAATAATAATAATAATGTTCTCGAAAGATACAAGAAATTGCCAGTTAACCGCCAGCAGACCTAGACTCTTCAATTAACACCTCATTTGAGCCAAACCGTGGATCGGAAGAAGTCTACACATGAGTGACGGTCGGACGGACGGACGGACGGACGGACGGACGGAAGAACGGGCGAACAGATGGACGGAAGGATAGACAGACGGACACACGCAGGTTACCCGATTACTATATGTAGGGTAAACATATAAATTCAGAACGAAAACATCACATATTCTTCAAACCCTCGTCGAACAGTGGGAATCGCCGACCACGTGGCGGCAAGCGGGGCTACATACACCCTACTTCCTTGAACAACATACAAGCATGCTTCATTACGCACACCGCCTTCCCAGAACAGCGAGGCAATCCAGTCGCGGAGACTAAACCTGGACACCGCGTCGCCTTGGCGCCCACATCCGCGCAACATGGGGCGTTTGTGTGACATAAGGGGGCGTGGTGATCACGACATTGTCGACCCAGCAGCTAGGAGGGAGTGGTTGGGAGAGGCAGGCTGTTACCATGGCTTTCAGAAAGGGGAAGCAACTTTCAGAAAATAATGATCGCCTCCAACATGTGAATGCGGTATTTTTACCTGAATATCCAATTAATGACTAATGAATTTCCTTGCATTTGAATAAAAAGCATTTTACACGTTTTTCCTTAAAAAGAGTTTCCTTATCTCGTTTGACCATTTATAATGATTACCACTGTACTCATGTACTAGAAAATGACTTAGTGAAACATGAAAGTTCTGAAAATACCAGTATTTCACATCATTAATACAACTTTCTCATACGAAGAAAGTGCAGTGATGATACCATCTAAAATTATAATGGAAGTTGAACATGTTCCAGCTCTTTCTTTGTTTATTTGTATTATATTTTTATTGTATTGCCGTACAAGTTACAACTATTAACTCTAAATGAAGGCAAAAGGCAAACCTTATCTATTTAAAATGCCGTTTTCCGAATCTGCACAACATCGATTAAATAACATATATCTTATTCACCCATTTCACCAAAAAATAAAACCATGGAATGCATGTCGTTCCTAATGAAATCAAACGAGGAAGAAGTTCTTGAAAAAATAAATCAATTCTCGTCAACAAAATAAATAATTCAATTTTTCATCCACCAAATTTCTCCGTAACAACCGCCATTCACCAATGACGCACTGCAGTTACCTAAACCACAGACTAACTAGTTCTTCTAATAGCGTCTTATTCTTTCGCGGCCAAGGAAAGCGCGAATGACGTCACGTCATTAAATGGGGTGCGTGTAACGCGCGAACGAAGAAAAGTCTCCTGGAGGACCGGTCTTTCCGCGAGATCAGCGATAGCAGGAGGCGCGCGGGTGCAAACGCGCGTGCGTCAAGCGGCCGCCTGGCCTGCCTCCTTGACCACGCGGCCGCCCGCGGATGACGCGGTTTCTTGGCGCGTGACGTCACGAGCAGGTGCGCCCCGCCGCGCCGCGCCGCGCCGCGCTCCGCTGGAGGAACCGGTCGCGCCGCGCGGCGATTCGCGGAAGGTGCGCCTGAGACGCCGCAATGAGCCTCGCCGCAGGAGAGGCGGTGTCGGCGAAGGAGGCGGCGGCGGCGAAGGCGGCAGCGACGGCGACGGCGGCGGCGGCATCGGAGGAGGCGGCGAAGGTGGCGGCGGGGGCGGCGGGGGCGGCGGGGGCGGCGGGGGCGGCGGG